>VDFB02335977.1:0-48659 GCA_007258455.2 Sequoia sempervirens
ATCATTCATCTCAATCCATCTATCCCATTACTCTTGGAAGCAATTTTGTTGCCAAAAGTAAAAAGATTTCATATCAAAATCCACATGTATCAAGGGATCAACATGTCTCCTTGAAGAGGCACAAAAAATAAAAGAAAATTTGATCCAAAATCAAAAGAAAAATAAAAAGGCCACAAAGGCCCATCATAGAAAAAATAAAATTTTCAAAGACCACAAAGGTCCATAAATCAAAATAAAATTTCAAAAGGCCAGAATGGCCCATCAAAGCAAAATGAAAAATTTCCAAGACCACAAAGGTCCATAAATCAAAAAGAAAAATCTTAAAGGCCACAAAGGCCCACAAAGCAAAAATCAAAGTCAAAAGCTATGTGGATTCCTAAAAGTCTCATAGAAGCAATAAAATCTAAATTGGCATCCAAATTTGCTAATCCAAGAGCTTCCTCCAATCTTCCATATAAAAAACTATCACCTTCCAAATCCATTTCTCCTACACCACTCCATCACCCTTCAAGGTGTGTGCCAACATTGATCTTTCCATCCTTTCCATCTATCCATCAATAGGCCTTCCAACATCCTATCCATTATCCAACATTCATTCCCCATCATTATCCTTTAATCCAAACCTTTGCATAAGTCCTAGGCTTCTTCCATCATACCATTAATTTTCCAACATTTAGGAGTCTAATTTCCCATTTCCATGGTTTATTAGAACACATATTCGAGAGAAATTTGGTTATGAAACTTGATGCTTAAGTCCTCCCTCCATCTCCCTATCATCCATATCCTATCTTCCATATTCCTCTTGCACTCTGCACTTTGAGGAAAGTTTCGTCCATCTTATCATTCATGGTCATTATCCTCTCTATGTTCATTCCTTATATTTCTGCCTTTGATCTTGACAAGGTTAAGGATTTTCTTGAACATCATATATCTTATCCTATACACTTTATCCATATCTTCCGTACCATATCCTTCGCCTTATCCATATTGCATTATTCTTTCTAAATAAAAAAAATCAGAAAGGAAAAGTATTTGGGCATTGTGTCTGTATCTTATTTAGTTGATCTTGATCATCTGATTCATTATCCATATCCTTGCATTCTTCCATTCCATATCTCCTAGCTAATCAAAATTCATGTCCCATTTCCTTTCTCTATTCTTGATGAGATTAGGGAGAAAATTGGTGATCTCATTCCATCTTAAATGTCCTTAAAAAAAATATATATAGAAAAATCGAAAAAAAAAGAAAAGTAAAAAATCGAAAAAAAAAAAATCTAGAAGAAAAACAAAAAAGGAAAAATACAAAAAATAAATCAAAAAAAGCTAAAAAATACAAAAAAACATAAAATCAGAAAAAGTGTAATAAATGGTTGGTTTCTCAATGGGGGAAAAATCTTGAACTCACTAGTGGCAACTTAGTTTGAGCTTAAACAACAGACAAACAATGGTCATACAATGCAACAAACACAATGATCACAACAAAACCCAACATTGAACATCGATCACAAATTTTAAAAAATACACCATCCAAATCAAAAAGATCAATCAAAACAAATCTAACTAGATGGTACTCTTCTGAATCATGATTTAACCAATTTAGCATGAATGTTGAATTGTTGCATCTTGATTGTTGTTATCATTTCTTTGGAGCATCTCGAGGATGTCATGGACTAGAGAATCTATGATCAAGAATGATTTTTCTTTGTTTGTTGTCTATGAGTTAAACATTACTACTATGAAAATTGTCGCGAGACATGCTCTAAAAAGTATCATTGATGACATTTCGAATTTGCATAGGAAAAGGATTAACTCTTGTCTATTTTACACAAGCAATACTCAAGTCATCTTAGTTCAATTATGCCTAGATACTTGTATTACCTTGCAAGATAAAAAATCCATGGAAGTTGTACTTAGGTCATCATGGTCTAATTATACCATTGATGTTTGTACTAACTTTCAACATTTTAAAGGCTCAATGATGATACCAAGCACTACAAAATTGGCTGACAAAATGAAAATTTTGTATATTTAGATTTGCATGGTTAAAATAGACTACATCCATATTAGTTTAGCATTTGCATTATAGATTTTTCCAAGGCTGGAAAATTTAAAAATGATTTTCTCTCTCATCAATGGATTGAGTACATTTGAAATTCACAAAAATAAGATCACTCACATATAACTGCATAAACATCATCATATCATGCATACGTTGGAAATCATTATCATCAATCATCCACCATGCATTAGATTATATATTTGCATTACAAAAATACAAAAATAATGTACATTGCATCTCATTTGCATAATAAAAATCCATCCCATATCGCATAAAAAACATCATAAACCATGCATCATCATCATCATTGCATCCATACATAACCATGGCATAATCACATAGGCAACACATAACTTATAGAATGAAAATTAAAATGCATCCATCATAAGTATCCATCATAAAAAGAGCATGTAGACAACATGTAGATCAATAAGTATTGGCTACATCTCATAAATAATCTCAAAAGAAATGTCAAGTGTACAATGATATTGTAAAATATGGAGAGGTACATCATCAAAAAAATGGCAGGATATCATAACGTCTCTGAATAAATGTATACATCAAGTCTCAATACACCAATCAATCTCTCAACCAAAGCAATCAAAGGCCCCCTGTCTATCCTATACTAGGGCATATCAATCAATTAGAGAAGTCAAACCACATCGCCCAATAAAATCTGAATTCGCTTGCACCAGATGCATAAATCCTCATATGATCATACAATGTCACAAATCAACATATCAATCAATCATCACCTATCCTATCATTGACCCTCACCTATCATGAGGTCAATCATCATCTATCCTATCATTGATCCTCACCTATCATGAGGTCAATCATCATCTATCCTATCATTGATCCTCACCTATCATGAGGTCAATCATCAAACATCATCAAAACCAATGGTTGATGTGATCATCAATCATCAAACATAAGGAGGAAACATAGGGCATCAACTAATCACTTGGCAAGTCACTGTTTATTTTTTAGGAGATAAATCATCTTAGCATCATAACATTTGAAAATCATCATCAAATCATCAAAAAAATCCTAAAAATTCAAAAAATCCTAAAAATTCAAAAAAAATTGGATTTATCCCCTGAGGGGGCATATATCCATCATCACTTGAAAACCAGGGTTTGGGGCATATCAAATTTTTCTTTGAAGCAATGTGTAAACACATCACTTCAAAGAGGGGAAAAATGTATACACCTAAAATAAGTTTGGATAATTAATTAATTAATTACAAGTTATTTAATTAATAAACCCTTTTATTCGTCTACTTATAAATAAATTCTAAATTTATTAATATAGTTCATTTTCTAATTATTCTATCTTAAATCATATTCTTCTAATCTTAATTAAATTAACAAATTTAAATAGATTTTTATTGAATTATCTTTGCTCTTATTAAATTTAAATTCTAAATTTAAATTTAATCACATGTCTACAACTTTTTCCTCCTTCCACCTCATCATGTGTCTCAACAAATTGAATATTTCAAATATTTAATTTAGAATTATCCTCAACAATTTTTGAAACAACTTTGGGACACTTGGCTCTCTTCTTCCATTTATTCTTCTAAACACTTGGAAAAAAAAATTATTAAAGGGAACACTCTCCTTGATTCTCTCCAACTTCTTCATCCTCCACCCTTGATCTCTCCAGCTAAAATCCTGACCGTTGGTTTTTGCCACTTTAGAATATGCCTTGGAAAATCTATAAATACAACCTCATTCTACATGAAAAGGATCCCAATCTTGAGCAATCTTACTATGCAAAATTTTCATTAGAGCATTTGTGAGTATTTAGCAATTATCATATTAGTTTATAATCATTGATTTTCCATTAGCTACATTTTAGTTATCATAGTAATTTTCATATAGTATTTGCATCATAGCATTTAGCATCATATCCATTATCACATCATCATTATCATAGCATCACTATCATATAGTTCAATCAATCATGTAAGAATAGATTCCTTGCATTTTCCAACATCTTGTTCTTTAGGTTGTCATTGTAAAGGTCATAGTGCACAAATAATCTGAGAGCTATTATGATTTAATGAATCCTTGGAGATAGAGAACAATGGGATGACTTTAGAGTTTTTTTTTGTTTCAATTCGATTATATTTTTTATTTGAATTCTCTAATATAATGTTTCATTGATTGTGTGGTTTTATTACTCATTCATATATTTTACTCTAACACACACAAGAGGAAAAGGATTTTGATAGGTCCAAGTTTGACATCAACTACCATTTCCACCACAAAGGAGTTATTTCTAGGAACTCCCATTCCCATAGTTAGTGTGGTTGTAACATCATTAGCAACTGCAAGTACTCCTATTTTTTCACCAGTCAAGCATTCCATTGTTCATGCATCCCCAGATTTTGATTACATTGAAGAGTTTAAAAGTAAATTAGAATTGTATAAAAAAGAAGAAGCAATTGATGGAGAGTGTGTCTAATATATTTTTAGAGCCTGCAACAACCATGGTATTACCCAGATTTGACACAAATAAAGAAATCATGTACACAATTATTGTTCCCACATTTCAAAATAAAATTGTAAATCGTATGGATCGATCTAAATTTTAGGTGAGAAATTTATAATTGGATTTTTCTAGACTCAAAAATACTGATGAAATTATTATATCAAAGAAGAACAATGAATTGGTGTACACATCATTGCTAAAGCAATATAGAGAGAAAAAGAGGTTGTAGACTCAAATAGAAAAGTTACAAGAAGACCTAGAAAATAAGAAAGAAAAGAGGAAAGCAACAGATAACAAGAGCAATGAATTAGAAAAAAGAATTAAAATATATGCCTCTACATCAACAAGCAAAGAGAATAAACAAAATGAGATAGAAGTGAATGAACTGAAGAAAAGGTTAGATGAGAGAAAAAATAAATATAATGAGGAAAAATCCAAATCAGAAAAATTAAGACAAAGCATTGGGAAAGGAAATGAACAATGGAAACAAAAAATGGAGAAAGAGAGAAAAAGAAATGAAAGCTTGGAGGCAAAGCTGATGGAAGCAAAAAATTAAATTAACTCTTATCAAAATAAGTTAACTACATTTTGTAGAGAAACAATGAGGCATATGAAAGAAAAGATCTAGGATGAAATAATGCAGAGGATTGAACATTTGTGTGAATTGTTTTAATTGATTGATGCTATCAGACTACATTATAAGAACCTCAACAAATATTTAGTGGACAACAAAAATGTATTGGCATTAGAGAAACCTAGAAATCAAGTTCATCAAACAATATACAAAGCCAATGACAATGATTTAAAATCAAAATGGATTAATAATTGGCTTGATACCTCAATGATGTTGTCATCTATCATTCAAAAGTGTTAGAGAATGCGTGAAACAAAGGAATTTGTGCATTTAGTTGCAAACAAGATGAAGAAGTTGGATGAAAAGGTAAGGAACTTCATAGAGCTTGGTTTTCTAGAGGATTTTGACACAAATGAGTGATTCATTGGAAATGATGATTTCAGAAAGAAGATAGAGGGTGCAAGGAAGATTGATTTGGAACAGTTTCCTCAGAAAATAGATGTGGTGAACTATTTGGATTCCATCAAACCAATGATAACCTTGAATGTAATTTTGACTGAATAATTAAAGACAGTTTCCAATTTCAATCATGAATTGCTAAAAAATCTTCAAGTCAGGGTATGTGCAGGATCAGGATGGGCCAAAAAGTGGCGATATGATGGTATGTGTAGGGTATGTGGCTGATGACTTTTTTTTTACCCAGAATTGATGGAACAAAAAGGTTTTTTAAAGGAGATTCTCAGCTTTCCACCAATATAAATTATGCTTTACTTTGAATTTAATAAATAATTATTATTCATTTTCTATTTGAATTGCGACTAAAGTCCTGATTGATAGGTTGATTGAAAAACATCTATATCTTTCAAATAGTATCACATTTTTTGAATCTGAAACATGTGTCGCATTCTATGCTTCATACACTATAGGATTAAAAAAAATGAATTTCATGAAGTTTTGACCAAGTTAAGGTGGTCAAACATATGGGTTTTTTTTAAGTTGTAATAAAAAATCATAGTTAATTATTTACTTGGAAAAAAATACAAAAAAATATGCATCACATTGAGACATGAGTCCTCTCTACTTATATCTAAAATCTTATAAAAATATTATCATTTTATTGGTGGTTAGGGTGGTCGCACATACACCTGCTTCTTATTTTTCCCCTAAATTTCGCTGCTAATGCATTGAAATTTCAAATTTCACCCTGTTTTGGATTTTTTAAAATAAACCTAATAGCCGAAACTACATTCAATTTGCTATAGATTCTATTCTTACATATTTTTGAAATAATATAGATAACTTATTCAAATTTTTACGTCAAGTTGCCTAACTTTGATTTTTCTAAATTTTTCACCACTTAAGGGCCTGTTTTTTCCATGATGATCCTACACATACCTGTCAAACAACATCAGTTAGAAAAAATGACAATTCCACCACATGAACAATGGAAGTTGCTAGAAAATCCTTCATGTGAAAATTAAAAAAAAATCTCAAATTCAATAATGTGTTGATGTTCAATTATCTGTATTATTTGTTTCATCATTTGAAGAAAAATTCTAGTTTCAACTACTAGATACACATTAAAAGATTGTTGATGTTCATTGTTGTATATGCTACTATTGTTAATATTTGATTAAGCATTGAGTTGAGTGATGAATCATTGAGTACGTATTTAATTTTTAACACAATTAAAATATGAAATTATTAATAATATGTTAATCTAGTCATACAAACTTATGATTCCATCAATGAATTTTAAATAATTCTTTGAATTAAAGTAGAGAAAAAATCATACATTCAACCAAAACAATTGAAGACCAATAGAAGGATCCTTGATCACTTTATTAATAATTCATATGACAAAATATAGGAGAGAATCTATTCCAAAATATGCATTTTCTCATTCAAATGCCATCACTATTGTAAAACCACAATGCCTATTACAGACTTGAATTCATACCTAAGACTCAACACTAACTCTATTTATTTGTAGTTGAATTACAAAAATATCTTAAATGATTTCAAAAGCTCTTTCAACCAAAGACCCATACAATTGGCTTTGAATTCCCTTTTATAAGAATAAGGGAGAAAACAAGCTTCAGTCAAAATTACACATTTAGTCACATTTACATTTGGCATATATTTCAATTTCAATTTCAAAATGTCCCCAAATGTAGTTACATTTGCATTTCCAAATATGAGGGAGAATTTCATATGAGACAAAAACCATTTCCATTTGTTGGTGAAGATTCTCCCACCTTCCAAAAGGTTCCTTTAGTCAATGTAAAGAAATCATTTCCATGAGAAAACATTATATTCCACGTGCTTTAAAAACTTGTAGAATAGAAGCATAAAGTGAAAGAGAGAATATACCAAAGTAATTCCACATATATAATCCTTGTTGAACCACATTTGAAATTGAGAAAGTGTAATATTTGAACATTGATATATCCAAGGCCTAATCTGTACTCATTCCAGGCCTTGTATTGCACTTCCTTGCTGAACTTTGTTATTGCAGACCACCAACCAAAATTGTTGTCACCCACTCCCACTTGCAAAAATTTATATGTCCAATGTGTAAATATAGTTGGAATTCCATAATGCAAACTCCTCCTCTATAGACCAGTCAAATCCCATGATATCATGTACCTTTTTTTTGTATGGGATATACCTTACTGCCACCTGATTTTCCTCCTTATGAAAATCTTCAAGGAAATCCCTTGTATGCATGAGCCTATCCATATTGTTCCTTAGCTTAACCAAATCCATTTCCTCACATTTTTTTTTTCTTGGAAAGTTATCACTTGAGCTTTCTGGTCTTTCCACTCTTGTAGGCACTTAACTTCACCCTTCCCATTTATAATTTCTGGAAGAAGACCAAAATTCTGATCATCAAACTTCTTAACCAATTCTATAATATTCACCTCTAAAGACTCAATCAACCCTTGAGAACCAGTTATATCTGTTACAAATCTTCCAGTTGAAAGTATATTTGGAGGCTTATCTGCATAACAAGAGGATGCAAGAGCCATATCCCTTAGAATTTGAGCCCTTGGAATCCATTTATCCATTAAAGGAATAGAAATTTATTTATATACATCAAGGTTCTTAATGGCATCAAACATGAAAGAATAATTAGCATGAATACTGATTAATATTTTCTCTACCCCCTTATTCAAGTGCTAAAGGACTGTTGTCACAATATTCTTATTCAAATAAACAAGATCATCCATCCTATCTTCATAAGTCTTGATCTTTTCCATCAACTCCTCCTTGGTAGCATCCTCAACTTGAGGGACATTTGATGATTCGGGAGCTGATTGTACCATTTGTACATCTTTAGATTCAATGGGGGTAGTCTCCTCTTGATTTTGAGGAGGTGAAATAATTGGGGAAGGGGGAGACAATATTGCAGCATGTGAGGTACCAGGCTAAAATGCTTGAAATTTTTGTTTCCACAGAGCCATTTGAGTTTGCATTCAAGACATCTTTTGTTGGCTCGATTTGTACTCAGCAACCACATCATTATATCTGGTTCTAAAACAATTATTTTCCTTTGTTAATGACTAAACTATGGCTTTGGTGAATTGTTCCACATTAACATTCATGGTTGCTACCTCCAAGGAAGATGTATCTTAAACTCTTTTTATGATTAAGCCTCCTCTTACACCGAGGGTAGGTTCTACAATAGTAGGCTTTTTAGTGGTTGGGGATAAAGCCCAAATAACAATAGTGTCCTGCAACTAACAAAAAGATGACCCTTGTAAAGCCAATGTGAAATATTCTTGAAAAATAGGAAAATGGTTGCTTTATGGTTTAGCACATAAAACAACACTTTTCTACCTCATTCATTCAAGGAAAGCCCTAGAGAGATCTCAACCTAAAGTATGCAAAGGAGAAAGAGATCTTGTAATAGGGTTGTCCTAGGGTCTAATTATAAGCTAAAAAGGGGTTCACCACCAAGCTAGGGCTTGGAAAGACTAATGAAATACAAGACCTAATGCTAAAACCTAATGCTAAAACCTAATGCAATGCAATAATTCACTAAATGACCTAAAAATGCATGTAAATCAAAATAGAAAGCTAAGAGATGAAAGGTGTGCACCTAGAAACCTGAAGAGGACTAGATAAAGACTTGAAATGATTAAAGCACTAAAATTAATGCCTATTGGGACTCATATGTATTCCAAGCGATTTAGTCCCAGATTAGGGTTTCTGAGCAAGAACAAAAATCTGGTAGAGATATGAGTGGAACTTCTGAAATCCACAATTTTTCCTATATTGGGACTCATGTGGCAAAAGTGGCATATCAACCTAGTTAGGGTTTTCTAGAAATTCAAAGTTTTATTCTTCTCTTCAATATCTACTCTATCCTTTCAACTTGATTTCCAGATCTACATCTTTGATTTGCAACCTGTAGATGTCTTTCAATGATCTCATATGCAAGGTTACAACTTTGAAAACTTTGAACACTTGAAAACTTTCTCCAAATTTTCTCTTCAACGTTTCTTCAACCTAGATCTACAAACCACACACTAAAGAGAGCGAAAAATGTTGTTTTCTTAGTGGAAAGGGGTTTGCCTTTGTCAAACCCCATTTTGGTAATCAAACCTTGAAACGAAATGAAATAGGAAAGGAGAATGATGAATGAGAAAAATGTAATGTTGCAACTCACCAAACCCTAGCAATAAAGTGCTACAAAAGGTATGAAATGGCTCCAATGGATGTAGATCTCGACTCTTTCTTGAATGATATGGATCTTGAATTGAATGCTAGCTTGAATCATGAAACCCTACATCACAATTGCAAGCTCAAAAATAAACATGATTCATGGTGATTTTGATATGATGCTCGATACTTGAATATTGTTCCACAACACTTGATAATAAACAATTGAAGACTCTTTAATGCTCTTGTAAACTCTTGTGAACTCTAATTTTCTATAATGCATGAATACTCAACATGTCAGGTGAAAAATGAGTGAAATAACCTTGTATTTATACTTGTTTATGCCAAATTTCCAAAAATTACAACACTACAAGCCAACATAAGATCTAGTAGAATAAAATCCCACCAATAATTTGAATTAAATTTAATTTTGGGCCACACGGGACTCATACGCCGTATGAGTCCCATTAGGCATAACTATGGGACACATTTTCAAAAATGCTTAGAATGATGGAAAATCTAGATTCAGGCCCAAAAACCTAGGTGGGACTCATACACCCAAGGTGGCGTATGAGTTCTAGATCACTAAATATGGGCCACACAACCTAAAAATACTTGAATTATGATTGGTTCTTGTTTCATGTCAAGATTATCCTCAAAACAATGCATTAATTAAGGCTTGTGAATGTAAAATAATGCCAAATAAGGCATAAAGAAGCCCATTTAATTAATAAAACTATATAAAAGTGTGAAAGTGTGTTACAACATTTTACAACACTCTAAATAAGGCACCAATAAGCTCATTTAGTTCACAAGGACCCATGACCTAATGTGAATATGTTAGACATATTACAACACTAAATCAAGGCCATGTTAGGGGGTAATTTTTTTGTTATTACATCTAGCCCCCACTTTAGTGAGAGGAGGATCTTGCTTCCAACTCACACTAAAGTAGACCAACGTGCATCAAGAAGGGTCCAAATGTACTAATGCTAGTAAGATAGGACGATCATGATCAAGAGGGTTGCATAAGCTCCCAAGACCAAGGTCCTATAGAAAACCAACATAGGCACAAAATAACACACATGAAAATGATTTAAAGAGAAACAACAAGGCACAAGCATACACTACCAAAGACAAAGAGAAAAGGAAAGAAAACAAAAGAGGGGTAGATGGATCAAGCTTCGACTGTTTGTCCCACACATTGTGGATCATATCTAGGTTGTTTTTTTCCCAAAAATGCATGCTCACTCTGAGGCAACAAAACTTTAGGTTGTCTATTGGGTGAGTATACAAAAGATGAGACACATACACATGCAGCTGGTATACATACACACACATGCATGAGTGGTTATGGGAAAGCCATGCCTTAGTTTGGCTTCCCATCCAAGCATACCAAAGTTATACCTCCTGATAACTTTGATAAGGCGCCATGCAACAATGAAATTCAAGCTTCATAATGCAAGCAATGTTGGCAAGAGACACTAGAATTATGCTTTGGTGTTGTCATTGATGGAAACCCTAGTCGGTAATTGGATTTTCATGACATCATCTTCTTATACCGACAGTCAAATTGAGGACGGTCAGGAAGAATAGAGCATCCAAAAGTTTGGTAATCATCAATTCACTTATAGATTTCCAATTGTTATTTTGAGTTGTGGATCTCATGAAAGGTTCATTAATGTATTTCCTATGTTATCTGCAAATCTTAGTCCCTCGTACCAAGTCATGTTTGGTGATCTGGTTAATACTTTTATGTTTATCAGTATTTTGGGCTGACTCAGTTGATATAATGTGTTGTGGATATTCAAGGAATTATTATTCAAATATTTTTGTGTTTGATCATTATGTTTTGGGTCTGAGCTAAGTTGTAGATGACCATTGTGGATGCGCATTGGATAATTCTCAAGATTTGAGCCGATAATTGCTAATATCTTTAAGTTTTATTGAAGCCGACTTGTTGCGATTAAATTGTTAGTCGCGAATATATATGTATGATCTATTATATCATTTTGGTGTGTATGTGTGGTGTGTCGATGTGTATTGTGAATATCAGAAGAGTGTTAGAATGATTTTATGCACAGTTTCACTTGTGCATAAAGATTTTGTGGTGCGAGTTAGAGCAAGGAAAAGAAGAAGTTTTGTATCAGTCAGAAGGACAAAAGATCAACAACTGAGCCTAACTGGAACTATAATTAAGAATTTTTAGATGCTATTATTTCAGTTCATTTTCTTGGATCTAATCCAAATAATTGTAAATTAGTGAGCCTCTATATTTTGAGCAGTGAGCTCTAGGTAGTGTGCTTGAATGCAAGTGCATTCCCATATTGTAATATTTCTTTTGGGTATACTCAGAACTTATTCTAGATAGGCCATTCACCATGGTTTTTCCCCTAATAGGGTTTCCACATAAAAATCCTTGTGTTATGGTGTTGTGGTTGTTTTCTTTCTATTTCTGCATATCACTTTTGATTGAATGTTCTAAGTGGATTAAAGATCAAAATAATAAAGTTATTTTTTGTAGAACACTGATTCACCCCCCCTCTGAGTGTTGTTTGTTTCCAACAATTGGTATTAGAAATAGTACCTCAAAATAATTCTAACAACTTGGGGAGATCTTGAAAGTATTTTCAATAGATACAAGCAGTCTTCAACAACAACCTATGGTGGCCCTAGATGATCTTGACCAGTCAAAGTCTGAGAACCGAGAACTGTAGGAAAGTCTTGAGAATGCAGAAAAATTCATCCAATCATTGAAAGAAAATATCAATGAATCAAGGGAGAAAAGAAAGGAATTATGTGACCAGCTAAAGCAAAAGAACAAAATAATGGAAGATGAACTCAATCATGTCTTGAAGGAGAAAATAGAAGAATGTGAAAATTTTTCCAAAGAAAATGCTGCCCTGAAGCGTGAGATGGAATCTATCATGATGAAGATGACCAAGGAGATTGAGGATAGAAAGAAGAATGAAGAAAAGATTGTTCAGTCCTTGAAAGAAAAATCTAAACAATGCAACTGATTGGACAATAAATTGGAACAATCTAAAAACAATGAACAAATGCTTGAAAAATAGCTTGATGATCTCAAAGATGAACTTACTGCCGCAAATGAGTACAAGGAGAAATTCAAAGCAAGCTCAACCAATCTTGATGAACTAATTAAAGGTTAGAGGACTGATGGTGACAAGCGAGGTCTTGGCTATGAGGAAGGTGAAAGTTCTGGATCTGTACAAAGGAACTCTGGAAAAAGAAATTCTAGAAAAGGAAGATTCAGGCAAGGAAATAAAGTGAATGGAGCTAGAAGGAATCTAGTAAGACAACCAAATGCTCAAAGATTCAATGGCTACTATTTTTCTTGCAACAAAATTGGTCATATGGCTTCTTAGTGTAGAAGCAAGATGAATCCATGTGGACCATCATTCTAAGGTCAGTGCTTTAATTTCTATAAGTATGGTCATAAATCCAATGAATGCAAAAATATGATGAACAACTTTCATAGAGATATGAGATGTTATGGAAGCAATAGACTTGGGAATACTGCTAATCAATGCAGATCAAGGAAAAATTAGTGGAACAATTGGTCTGAACAAAGAAATATTGTGTGTTACAACTGCAAAAGATTTGGCCATATTGCTAGATTCTGTTGGAATAGAAGAAGTCCGATAAGACAGAATACACAATAGAATGTCAAAGGAAAAGGGAAGGTTACTACAAATGTGATCAAGAGGAAAATGAAGAAGAAATGGGTGAAAAGAATCCCTCTGTTGAAGGAAATATGCCAGCACCAAAATCTACTTCTGGTAATTCTTTCGAGAATTAGATTGAGGCCTTTGGCCTAGGGGGGCTATTAGAAAAATCCCTTAACCCCCTGCAGGAAATTGATACTGGAATGTGGACCACTCCAATAGGTGTATCGATGCTTTTCAAATGTTGTTTGATCTAGTTGGAGGTAGTATTGTAGATTTTTGGAGATCCGCAAAAGAATCATCTATTTCTATACATGGAAATAGAGTAATAAGATGAATTAGGGTAAAGGAATTTATTGCGACAAAAAGGGTTTGGTGCACAAATGATAAAAAAACATTTTCATCCTTCATTTGTCACTTTGCATTTTGGAGGAAAGCAATTTGAAGATCCCTAGAGTGAACCTTGTTGAATTATGGAGAGATTCAGAGTGTGAAGAAGAATCTGTGATCAAAATTCGATTTGACATAAAGGTATTTATCAAAAATATTGTGAATTTATGAATTTGCAATCATGTCCACTCCTCTGGTAGTCGAAGTCAAGGAAAAACCCCATCCTAAATTCAAATGGTATCCTTATAAGTCTATTGAGATCGAGCCCTTAGGAGTGTTTTCATTTGTGTCGTATGAATTATTGCATACAAAAGATATTAGGGCTTATATACATGCCAATATTGAAGACTTAGGAAGTTATCAAATGATGAATCTATATTCCCATCATATAATTGGAGAGGATTTTATTGTAAAGACAAAATTTAAAACCCGAGAAGAGAAGAAGTTCGCATAGTTTGTGAAATTTCCCATATTTGAGGAAAATGAATGGGTTAGATACATTTTGAGTCATGTTCATGTGGCTAAATATACCCTTCAAGATTACAAAAGAGGCTATATGTGCAGTCATAGGTTTGAATTCCAACAGTAGACTTCCAGTCTTGAAATCTGTGAAGAATGAGAAGGTTACAGAGGCAACAGGTGTAAATGGGATAGAAGGGCAATGACAATAGAAGACATTGCAGAAGTGGATGTGAAATTCACATCAATGGTCATTGGCTATAAGATCTATCATTCAAGCCAGGATAACTCAGTATCTAGTATGGCCATCTATGCAACTTATGAGATGGTGAAAAAAAATGCAGATTATGACTTGTGCGAGCTACTTAGAAGTTAGTTGATGGAGAATTTGAGTAAAATTAAGAAAGATAAGAAGAATACTTTCAACTATGGTAATTTTCTATTGTGTTTATTTTTCTACTTCATGAAAGAGATTTCGAGTGTTGGAAAAGTACATTGGAAAAATGATGTACATGTAGTTGTTCAGATAAGGAACATGTTGTTTGAAATTGGTGATAGTCAAATTAGGAATACTACCCTCTAGGGATACTTCCAAAATTTCCAGAATATGATGCATGCTAGGGAAAAATTTCCCACTTCAATTGTGGAACAATACAAAGATACTATCTGCTTCATGGTGGATATTGATCAATGTCATATGGAAGTTGCTAATCCTAGAACAATATGGATCATGCCTATGGGATACGAAGTGGAGGAGAACATCTTGAAGATGTATGCAAAACAATTGCTGAGTTCTCCTTTGGATCATCGAGAAGAGAGGTTTGGAAATTATGTAGAGAAAAGTATGCAGGTTCATGAGGAATTGAGAAAACCGGTGATAGTTAGGAGAGTAAGAAAAGAGACAATTTTTTTTGTAGAAAGGATGGGATTACCTATAGAAGCTTTGAGAGAAGCAAGAAGGAGGAGAGATGAAGCAGAAGCAACAAAAGTGAAAGAAAAAAAAAAGTTTGCTAGTCTGGGAACATCTTCTACCCACACTAGATCTACCAGGAGTTCCCTTGTAGCCAAGCTAGCTCAAGACAAGCCTTCTGGTAAAATGAAGAAGAATAAAAACACAAGGACATATGAACTTGTTTCAGAAGATGAGGAAACATAATCAGAAGAAGTCTCAAGAGAAATGAAACCTATCGGAACTCAGGTTGTCAAGTTAAACAAGAGAAAATCTTCTGGTATAGAAGAAGAAGCAAAGAAAAGGGAAAAGGTTGATAAACCTAGTATACCAGTTGAGGAAGTTGAGAATATAGTTATCAAGGATGGAAATCTAAATCCCCCCTATGAATTATATGAAATTTTTTATGATTTCGGTCAAAGAGTGCTTGAAGAAGCCATAATAAAACATATCAGCATTTTCAATAAAGTTCTTATTGGGATTATGTCTAGCTTACCAAAGATTCTATATAATATTTTGGAGTCAAGAAGATTAAGTTCTAGAACAGAAGAAGAGAATCTAAGGAAGAATGTTCTTGTATATTTATGTCCAAAAATATCAATTGAGGAGATGGATTCACTCCTTGAAAAAGCTAAAAAGGAATTTAAGAGCAAGTCAAGGGTGAATAAACTCTTGATTGGTTAAAATGATGTTGTTGTTGGTGAAACCAAGGAGATTGTGGAAGAGTTTCTGTCAAGGAATAAGATTAATGTTGAGTAAATGAATACTAAAAATGCTTCATAAAATGAGGAAGTGAATGTAGATGCCGAGGATTTTCAAATTCCTCCTAATGTTGAAAATACAGAGAAACCTATAGAAACTGAAGTTCCTAAGGTGGTATTAGCTGAGGAGAAGGAGGTGCAAAATGAAGATGTTGAAGCACCCAAAGGAAATCCAGAAATAGTCTCTGAGGAACCCAAGGCTGAAAAAGAAAAAACTCAAGTTAAGGAAATCAGAGTGGAGGCAAGAGACACTATCAAGGCAGTGAAGAGATCTCTAATGGAGCACCAAGAAGATTTTGATCCCGAATTGGATGAAAGCTCAATCAATCTGTCCACTTTTTCCCCAATTCAGATGATGAAGGTCACATCAATTGCTCAAGCCAAGGCCAGTGAGAAGATTATGAAATCTCACATAGAGGATAGTGAATTGCTAAGCCTTGCATTTGGAGTTCTACATAAATTAATGCCTACTCATGTCACAAATCCATCTGGTTCCTCTTTCAGTGAGCTAAAGAAGCTCATAAATGTTGTAAGTACTCAATTAGAGTCTCTTGAGAAATCTTTTGAGGATAAAGTGTAAAAAGAGTTCAATGGTAAAATACTTAGTTGGTTGAAGGAAGTGATTGCAAAGGATAAGAATCTATTAGCCACTTGCATGAAAAACATTCAAGGTTCCATTTCTAAATCTGGAAAGGCCTATAAGGCATGTTTGGTTTTGTCCAAGTTTACTGAAGGTAATGAGAAAAAGGTGAAGGATCTTGAAAATCAATTGGCTACCATTTATGATACTTTTGACCCATTAGTTGGTGATGTTGCTCAACAAGAAAGTCAAGTAACATCTCTACTTGACAAAATAAGATGCTTGAAGAGTGAAAATGATAGGATTGTTGGGAAAGTAAGTGAACCTAAAGGACTAATTTTTTCGAAGATTGAGATAATGGTGAGTGTTTTGAAGGAAGTGAAAGCTAATATGGCAGTCATCGACCCAGTGAGCCTAGAATCTATAGAAGCTCAATCTTACTTAATGTGTGGTCACATAACAGTTTTGGAGAATCTCAAAAAGGTTTGTGATGAAAATTTAAGAGTGTTGAAGCAAGATTTTGTAGATATTTTCAAACTTTTGTAAGTTACAAGTTCATGCCTGTACAGTTTTGGAACTTTGTTTCAGTTTCCCCAGTTTCTACCATTGATGTCAAAGGGGGAGAAGTGTACAGTGAAATTTTTTTATTTATCTTAGGGTGAGTTGCTTTTCTAAGCCGTGATTGAAGGTTATTTTTCTTTGATGTTTTGAAGTGGCAGTGTACTTCATGTTGGTTTTGATCCGACACTTAGTCATTTTTCACAAGTGTTTCCATCAATGCCAAAGGGGGAGATTGTTGGCAAGAGACACTACAATTATGCTTTGGTGTTGTCATTGATGGAAACCCTAGTTAGTAATTGGATCTGCATGACATCATCTACTTATACCAGCAGTCAGATTGAGGACAGTAAGGAAGAACAGAGTATCCGACAGTTTGGTGATCATCGATTCACTTACAGATTTCTAGTTGTTATTTTGAGTTGTGGATATCACGAAAGGTTCATCAATGTATTTCCTGTGTTATCTGAAAATCTTAGTGCCTCGTACCAAGTCATGTGTAAGTTTGGTGATCCAGCTAATAGTTTTATGTTTCTTAGTATTTTGGGCTGACTCAGTTGATATAATGTGTTGCAGATATTCAAGGAATGATTATTCGAATATTTTTGTGTTTGATCATTATGTTTTGGGTCCACGCTGAGTTGTGGATGCACATTGGATAATTCTCAAGATTTGAGCCGACAATTGCTAATATCTTTAAGTTTTATTGAAGCCGACTTGTTGCGATTAAATTTTTAGTCGCGGATATATATGCATGATCTATTATATAATTTTGGTGTGTATGTGTGGTGTGTCAATGTGTATTGTGAATATCAAAAGAGTGTTAGAATGATTTTACGCATAGTTTCACTTGCGCATAAATATTTTGTGGTGCGAGTCAAAGTAGAGCAGAGTAGAAGTTCTATATCAGTTAGAAGGACAAAAGATCTACAACTGAGCCTAACTGGAACTGTAATCAAGCATTTGTAGATGTTATTCTTTCTATTCATTTTCTTGGATCTAATCCAAATCATTGTAAGGCAGTGAGCCTCTATATTTTGAGCAGTGAGCTCTAGGCAGTGTGTCCGAATGCAAGTGTATTCCCATATTGTAATCTTTCTTTTGGGTATACTCAGAACTTATTGTGGATTGGCCATCCACCGTGGTTTTTCCCCTAACAGGGTTTCACGTAAAAATCCTTGTGTTATGGTTTTTTGGTTGTTTTCTTTATGTTTCTACATATCACTTTTGATTGGATGTTCTAAGTGGATTAAAGATCAGAATAATAAAGTTAATTTTTGCAGAACATTGATTCACTCCCCCTCTTAGTGTTGCTTGTTTCCAACAAGAAAAACTTGGTATAATTGGAACTCATGAACAAAAAGATGGATCCATAGGCATGAAAAGTGTGTTATGCAAGGTGGCCATATAACTAAAATTTTAAATACAAAAATAATGTAAAGAATGTTCAAAGGAGTCTTGCTTAATTCATGTGAGGTCTTAAGCTTAGGAAACATTGTGCCTAATGTCTCCAAGAGAGGACCAATCAAAGAATAAATGATTCACAACTTAGGGGATGTAGTGTGCCGTATTTCCACTAAGAGGAATGTAATATGCTAAGAGAGATCATGCTCTTGAATGACATCACACCCGATGTCACCACAAAGCGAAAGATGCATTGCATGAAGTAAAAGGACTACATAATGAAAGTTATATCATATGTTTCCAAATAAAATATATGTCATGCAAAAGGAAAATAGAGGGGTTTCCCCCAAAATTAAACTTAAAACACATGAGGGATCCATGGATTTGGGGTCAATATGTTCCTACTACAATTTTTTTAGAGAGCTCAGAACTGTAATCATTCCTGAAATACTCATAGAACTAGAAGAATGACACAAATAGAGCGAAAACATAGAAAAATACTTTTGGTTCAACATGGAAGAGACGTGAATGCCTTGATGCTTTGTGTCATTCCCAAAAGGAAAACACAAGACAAGGAAAAGATAAAAGGTTTATAGGATAGAGAAAAATGAAGGTACAAATAGAGGAATGTCACAAAGAGAGAGAGATACACCAAACAAGACAATACAAGGGATCACATTATGCACATGCAATCACACAATAGAAAATGAAATAATTCAAGAGACTAGTAAGGCACATGTGATTCCACCTAAAATAGGTCGTCTACATCCCAATCATGTTCATTGTATACCAAAGTTGGACAACTAGTCAAAGGGACAATAGAAAATTCTGAACTAGGGCCATTACCAAGTTCAATACTCTTCTTAGAAGAATTTTCCTTTAAGTTCATGGAAGAGGAAAATAATGTATTTAATTCATTATGCACTTGTTCATCAATTTTAGCAACCTCATCATAGTTATCCAAGTTAATCACAACAGGAGGTCGAATGATAATGTCCAAAGAAGGGCTTAGCACTTGTTATGGTATAATATATTTTCATTTCAATGAAGGGCGAGACTCATCATGCATTGCTTTAGTCAAGTTTGGATCTTGATTTTCTTTGTTTATTTCTTCATTTAACCTTCGATCAAGGGCACAAAGTCTATTCCTATGCTCTCTAGCACCTCTATTTCTTGTAGTTTGGTTTTCAACGTATGTTTGTGTAGGGGTGGGATGATCAAGCATAGGTTTCTTTTCTTCCTAAGGGGAGGAATAGAAGGAACCATGGAAGGTTGTTCAACCAATTTCTCTTTAACTTTGTAAACTTGTTTTATTCTAGGAGGTGTGATGTGATTATTTTCATTATCTCTTGGTATTTTGTAGGAAGTAGGCAAAGGATCTATCATAATTTGTTCTTGGTTGCTTGGCATGTCTTTTGGTTCAATCATTGTTTCATCAAGGATGGTAGGTTCGGTCATGGATTTAAGAATGTTTTGGAGGGATAGTTTTGCTATGATTTTCACCTTGAAATTTTGGTAGGATTTGAAAACTAAGTCTTCTCGAGGTTTAATAGGTTCAATAGGCTTGGGACAAAAGAAATCTAATGAAAAGTTTCCTCGAGAAGACAAAGGGTTGAAGACACTATGATGCACACTATAAATTTCATTGTCAAAGGGAAAATTTAAGAATTTATGCACAACCAAAGGGATGGAATTCATGGAGCAAAGCCATGGATAGCCTAGCTTCACACAAAATTGGTCTAACTATGAGATGATGGAGAATGCAACATCTAATGTTTTTGGTCCTATTTGTAAAGGAAGGGTGATCAATCCCATCATAGGGAAATAAAAAATGTTATGCGTCTTGATCCATGCTTTTAGTTTATCATATATTTCTTGATAGAGCTCATGCACAAGTAAGAATTCTTCAGTGATCACATTCTCTCCATAGATGAGATCTATTCATATCCCATTAGTGGGCTTGTCATAGATTCGGTTGGCTATGTAAAGAGGACCATCTAGTGCATGTTTAAGTATATCTTGTGAGGAGAAAGCAATCTAAAGATGATTTTTAGTTTGACCCTTACTAGGTATGACCTCAATCAATCCAACCATATCATCTATAGGATCAGTATATGTATAGGATCTTTTTGAATAGTACCATTATTGTCATCATTCGTTTCAACATTCATCACATCATTCTTTTTAGTTTCACTAGATTTGACAAAATGAAACATTATGATTAGGCATGGGGTTGGTAAATATTTGGATGTTTTGGTTAAGAGGGGAAACATAATTATTTCCTTGATCATTAAAACCTCCAATTGAAAGCTGACTAGAATCAATGAGGTCTTTCACAAGATGTTTAAGATGCTTGCAAAGTTCCATATCATGTCCATTTTTTCGGTGATAATGACAGTAAGAATTTGGTCTATAATTTGTGGGTAATGGTTTATTGGGATCAAGATTTTTAATGGGAGGTAAAGTAATCATTTTATGTTATAATAGTTGTGACATTGTGTTATGAAGGGTATCGGGCAAGGGAGTGAATTCCCTTTTCGAGTCCCCATAGTTAAAGGGTATCATCACTTTAACAACAACTACTTGGGTATCAACATGTTGAGTTGATTTTTGAGGGGGATTTAGTTGAAGGAAACCTTTATTCTGCTTCCTAAAAGGCTGGTAATTGTTTTGGTTTGCAAACTTAGACTTCTCAGTTTGGCTAGAGGTGGATTTTGCATCACGACTACTAACTGAGTTTTGATAATCATGGAGGGTAGTACATAAGTGCATGAAGGAGGAGAATTTCATCATGGTAAGCTTATCTTGTATCTTACTTTGCAAATTCTCTATGAACATCTTTTGAAGGTGAGGGTCAAGAACCTTTACATCAATTTGGGAATAAAGCGATTGATAACATGAAATAAAGTCAGTAATCTTTTCTTCTTCTTTTTTCTTACGTCTCATCAAATTGGCCAAGGTCATCTTAGGAGTCATAAACACTTGGAAATGGTTGATAAATGCCTCAACAAGTTCATTGAATGAACGAATTGAGTTGTTCGGTAACAAAGAAAACCATTCTAAGGCAATATTTTTCAAGGATCTAGGGAAAAGCTTATCCAAGAGTTTATTGTCAAGGATAAAGTCACTGCATAAGGCAGTATAGGTAGAAACATGGTTAGAAGGATCTCCTTTCCCTCCATATTTATCGAATCTAGGCACCTCTACACCTTGTGGCATTAGTGTTTGCAATATATCCAAGGAAAAGGGAATACTTTTGAAATAATATGTAGGTGGCCATTCTGATTTTGATTTATGGTGGAAACTTGTTTTTGAAGGGATGAAACAACTTGCAAAAGTTGGTTTATGAGAGGGTCATTGCTTGTATTGTGAGATGAAGTTGAATATGGTGGAGGTGTGTATGTGTTTGAAGGACAAGTGAATGGAATGCTTATAGGTGGTAAGGTGGTAGGAGATATGATGTGTGATGCCACAAAGGTACTAGGGATGCTAGCATAAATACCCAAGGAAGGAATCACATTACTAGCAAGTTGCATTGTTGTTGTAACTTGAGGGTTGGTATAGGTAGGAATAGAGGCTATTGTTTTGGGAGGAGGAATTTGAATTCCTCCTTGGATTATGAAATTTTTCAAGGCTAAAGGACAACTAGTGGTTGAGGTAAGATGTTTTCCAAATATCTGAACTATGTTACACACAAGGTCAACTCTATCTTCACTTTCAAGCATGAGATGAATGTTATCTTTTGTAAGGATGGTAGTAGTTGAAATGTTCTCAATACTTATTTGATTTTAGAGGTTTTCTAGGTCTTCATGAATTTGGATTATGTTTTCTTGTAGAATACTAGCAATCATTATTTCAACATGCATCACACCACTTGAAGGCAAGGAATTGTTAAGGGTATGGTCTATACCTAGTGAACTAGTGTCAATACTAGGAGTGAAAGAGCTGGATAACCCAAGATCCACAATGATTGTACTATTCTGGGATGACATGAGTCTCAAAATTCATCTCGTTATAGTATTAGCAATAGGACACCAAGTAGAAAAGCTCATGCAAGGGATACTAAATGCAAGATGGATGCAAATGCAATTCAAATGAAATTAAGCTAAGTGCAATGAAATGAATATAACAAAAACTATGTAAATTGAAACCAGAAGTTATCAACAACAAATAGAAGCTTAGAAACGAAGTTTTGAATTCTGGAAAATGTAGTTTAAAATCTACACTAGGACTAAATCATCGAGAGGGGCGTATCAAACCCAGTGAGAGTTTCTTTCACAAATTTTAAAAAATTTTAATTATTTTCTATGATTTTTAGTTTTTATAATCTATATAATAAATGCAAATGTAGATTTCAGATGATATTCAGTGATGCAAGATGCAAAAATGCAACCTATATGCACTTTCACTAATGCAAGATTTATAAACCATAGATACCAATTAACTAGTGCAAACTGTAATGCAAAGTTAATTCAAGCAAGATCTAGGACTATGATGCACTCCAAATAAAAATTGATGTGTTCTAAATGCAGGTTCACCAAAATGAAAAATAGGAAAATGGTTGCTTTATGGTTTAGGACATAGAATAACACTTTTCTACCTCATTCATTAAAGGAAAGCCCTAGAGATCTCAACCTAAAGTATGCAAAGGAGAAAGAGATCTTGTAATAGGTTTGTCCTAGGGTATGATTATAAACTAAAGAGGTGTTCACCACCAAGATAGGGATTGAAAATACTAATGAAATGCAAGACCTAATGTTAAATCCTAAAGCAATGGAAGACTTCACTAAATGACCTAAAAATGCATGTAAATCAAAATAGAATGTTGAGAGATGAAAGGTGTGCACCTGGAAACCTGAAGAGGACTGGATGAAGACTTGAAATGCTAAAAACATTGAAATTAATGCTTACTAGGACTCATATGCTAGTTTGGGTGATTTAGTCCTAGATTAGAGTTTCTTGGTAGGAACAAAAATCTGGCAGAGATATGACTGGAACTTCTAAAATATGCAAATTTTCCTATACTGGGACTCATATGCCTAAAGTGACGTATCAGTCTAGTTAGGGATTTCTAGAAATTTGAAGTATGATTCTTATTTTCAATGTCTTCTCTATCATTTCCACTTGATTTCTGGATCCGAATCTCTTATTTGCAACATATAGATGTCTTTCAATGATCTCCAATTCAAGGTGACAACTTTGACAACTTTGAACACTTGAAAATTTTCTCCAAACTTTCTTTTCAATGTGTCTTCAACCCAGATCTACAAATTACACACTAAAGAGAGGGAAAATGTTGTTTTCTTAGTGGAAAGGGGTTTGACTTGGTCAAACCCCATTTTGGTAATCAAAGCTTGAAATAAAATGAAATAGGAAAGGAGAATGATGAATGAAAAAAATGTAATGTTGCAACTCACCAAACCCTAGCAATAAAGTTTTACAAACATGTATGAAATGGCTCTAATGGATGTAGATCTTGACTCTTGGTTGAATGATATGGATCTTGAATTGAATGCTAGCTTGAATCATGAAACACTACATCACAATTGTTAGCTCAAAAGCAAACATGATGCATGATGACTTTGACATGATGCTTGATACTTGAATATTATTCCACAACACTTGATAATAAACTATTAAAGACTCTTGAATTCTCTTTTAAACTCTTGTAAACTCTTGTGAACTCCAATTTGTTATAATTTATGAATACTCAAGTTTTCAGGTGAAAAATGAGTGAAATAACCTTGTATTTATACATTTTTATGCCAAATTTCCCAAAATTACAACACTACAAGCCAACGTCAAATCTAGGATAATCAAATCCCTCCAAGAATTTGAATTAAATTTAATTTTGGGCCACATGGGACTCATATTCCAGAATTGGCATATGAGTCCCATTAGGCATAACTATGGTACACATTTTCAAAAATGCTTAGAATGATGGAAAATATAGATTGGGGCCCAAAAACCTAGGTGGTACTCATGCGCCCAACTTGGTGTATGAGTCCTAGATCACTAAATATAGGCCATGTAACCTAAAAACATCTAATTTATTATTGGATCTTTGTTCATATCAAGATTATCCTAAAAAATATGCATTAATTAAGGGTTTTGGGTGTAAAATAAGGCCAAATAAGGCATAAAAAATCCAATTTAATTAATAAAACCATATAAAAGTGTGAAAGTGTGTTACAACACATTACAACACTCTAAATAAGGCACCAATAAGCTTATTTAGTTCATAAGGGACCGGGACCTAATGTGAATATAATAGACATATTACAATACTAAATCAAGGCCATGTTAGGGAGTAATTTGTTCATTATTACACTTCTTCACTATTAAAAATGGGGGAATCTTATCTTCTCAAATTGTCATAAGCAATTGTTGATTCTAGGTCCCATTTTGGGAGTAATAACACTCCACTCTTTCTCACCAATGTCCTACCCTCTTCTGTAGAAATGTTTGAATACTTGGCCCTCATTTCATCTCAAACCTTGGCTTCATAAACCTCTTGGGGATTCTCAGGGTTCTCACTTCTTCTCTTTTGCACCAATATTGTATACTTATCCTTCATTTCTCTCCATACATATTCCTTGAAATCTTGTGTCTTAACAAATTGATCATCTTCCATAAAACTTGCACAGGCTTGCAATCTAACATCCTTAGAGATATTTATTCCAATTGGGTCATTGCTCAACCTAAGGCTCAAAGTCTATGATATTATTTCCCCTTGAGGAGATGACATCCCTTGCATTATTTCCTCATCAATTATAGCAATTTTATCATCTAACTCCTCTACATAATAGTCAACCAAACTAGAAGCTTTAGCATTTTTCTTATTTATTGATGGCTCCCTTTGAGGGGATGATTCTCTAATTATAGAATCCAATTCAATTATTTCAAAATATAAGGATGTTTTGGTGACAATGGAGGTAGCTACTATTGTGGAGACTACACTTTTGACTCCTTAGACTGTGTAGGAGTTACAACTGTTTGTTGCTTCTTTACTATGTTTTTTCTCCTCGAATAAATGTGCACCTTCTTGTAAAGCTGCACACCTGACTCTTCCTCTATCATAGGTGCCTTCCCCTTATCTTCTATAACTTTTGTTTCCTTTAATTTTTCCACTACTTCATCAAAATTTTGAATCATGGCTTCAATCTTAAAAATTGGGTCAGTAATATCTGACAAAGCTTTAAAATCAAGCTCTTTTACCTTAATTTCTATTTCCAATTTTACAAAAACACCCCACTTCCTCATTTTGTTAGCTTGGACATCAAGGTCTAAAATATTTCTAATGAGGTCCTCAAGCATAGTGTTGGTATGAACATATCAACCTCCCCTATTTCTCCTCATTAACTAGGCTATGAACCCATCAGGATCATATGTCTTGTACACTTGAAGCTTCATATTATAATGGATGAGATAGTGGTCCACAATATTCCTCCATCTATGATGTTTCATCATTACAAAATCTGCAAACATAGTGTATGTAGGGAAGAAAGTCCCCTTTCGCTTCCCATCCAAGAAGAAATCATCTACATTCCCTAGTTGCCACATTACCTCAAAAAACCTAATCCTCAGATGCAGTTCCCTGGGAAGTATGTGGGGTGCCAATTGTGTGCTAGATACCCTTATAACTATACAATCCTTATATGGAATTACATCCCCCTAGTTTTGGGAAATATTCAAATCAGGGATCCTCTCAACAAGCCTCAAAAAATCATGTAACTCCTTGGGGATCCTAGGTACATCCACCATTATAGCCTGTCTAAATTTGGTGGCAAAAAGATTTGTAGAATTCACATATTTGGTATTTTTTTCATTCCTATCCAATATAGGGGTCCATGAATGCACTAGCATCTCAATACTATCCATAAACCTTTAAAGTTTCATCTCCCAATCAAAATAATTTGCACCTTTGAAAAGAAAAATATGCATAAAGAGTGAAAACCACCAAAATATGACACCAAGTTTCCCACCCTTCAATGCCACCAATATTTTGTGAATTTCCTCTGCTATATAGGTGGAAAAATCATATAAGGTATTTATTTTAAGGTGTTTTATACTTGTATCCATGTACGTATGGGCCATTGGCATGCTAGAGCCATGATCAAACCCTAAAATTTGGAAGGAGTAAAAGGTCTTCTAAAAATATGGTTGGAAATACTTAATAGGGAGGAGTTTAACATTATAGGGTCCCAAAGTAATTTTTATTTTGTATTTTTCCTTCCCTACTGATATCAAAAAATTGGCCAACACCAAAACCCTAAAGTTGTGTTTTACCCTTTTGTATCCCTCCCTCAACATTTTCTCATCAATATTAACCATGCCATTTCTCCAAGTGTTTAACTTGAATACATATGTAACTTCTTCCTTATTAACCCATACAAAATTTTTTCCACCATGAACTCTAACAACCCTAACCAGAGGGTCATAGTTTGCAACAATTGCTTTGACAAGATCAACATCTATGAACATGTTGGGTACAACCAGTTTACCCATGTCCAACCTCCAGGGGTTGCAAAAAGGGATACCAACATTCATATTTTCAAACCATCCCTTTCAAAAGACTCCATCCAGAGTATGATAGGGAAACATCTTTAATTGTAAAATAGTAATCAGTGGTGCCAAATTTAGTTCCAGGGCCAAAGTACATATCTTGTCCTTTTGGTTTCTTAGAGGTTGAAGATACCAATTGTTCGGTTAAGTCCTATACCAAAGGTCTCATAGGAGTGTTCAACTCAGAAGATTGGTCTTTTGATGTGGATGCTTTGACTTTGGGTTCCATATTAATAGAGTTTTTGCAAACTAGAGTTTACTACTCAGCAAATTGCAAGCTTACAACTAGTGTATGGGTTGATGCAAGGCAATAATAGGACTAAACAAGCTAATCATTCGAATTGAATGTCAAAACTTAAAAGAAATAAAATAAAAATAGAAACCCTAATGATAGAATGATGGAATGAGCACTTACAATGAAATTTTAAACAACTAAGAAGCATGATGGCAATTTTACTTACTAGTTTTATAGACGCTTGAAAACCCTAATTCTTGTCATTGAACGAGCTTGAAAATTTTAGCAAGAACTCCTTAGACACATTAAATGCTTTAACAATTTGCAATTATACTTTAAAGTAAGTTCTATGGCTTTAAAACATGCCAATTTGGTAGCTCTACATCATATCACCATTATGGTTTGCTCGCGCAAACCATAATGACTGTTGTGGCTCATTTTCCCTCAATCTTGAAATTTGAATTTTAACCATCAATCTCATAGTGAGATGGACTAATAAATGGCTCAAATTTGATCAAATAAGTTTGAAAATCTGACTACAAATGGTTGTCACCATTGACCAACCAAAAAAATCCATGTGGATTTATCTCCATGTCACTTTGCAGGCTCCACCATCTCCACAAGTGTTGAAGTTGCCTACGTGTCAACCTCCCCGCTTCCTCTTTTGGATTTAAAGTGTGTGCATCTTATGAAAAAGGGGAGGTGGGGAATGATTGAGATGTTTTTTTCAAAAACCATAGTAACTATTTATTTGAAACCTTTATTCATCAGTTCCTTTGAGTAGTGGTAGGACCCACCAAAAGGGTGGCTAGGTGTCACATTCCTACTATCCTGTCGACTCCTTAATTTGATTATTTTAATCATGCAGGATGGAGGGGAACCAATAGAAAGCAATCAGTTGGATCCACTAAGCATAAAAAAGGATTTGAATAAGCACGTGCACTTATTACATGACTTAAAAGGGGCTGCCTACCTAGGTTTATAACATGAACAATATTGAGAAAATATTAAAACCCAAACTTAGGGAAACAATAAGAATTAAAGAATTCTATGACCCATAAGACAAGACAAGACTTATAAGGATTCTATGGGTAGCAACTAGGAACACTAGGCTCAAGGGGCTGGTGAGTAAACAAATGCAAAGGAATAAGATGTGAATTAAGAGACCAGGGATGAGTAAAACTTAGTCAAGTACAAATTAGAATGTAGGTAAAAGGAAAAGAAACCTAGGGTTTTTGAGAGGGTTTAGAGAACAAATAAACCCTAGAACATAAGAATGACTAGAACCCTAAGCCTTATGACATGACATTCCAAATCAATAGAACACCTAGATCAAAAAGACAACTATATTTAAGAATATTTTGGGATGCCTAGACTATAAGCTATTTGATAACACATATAGGAAATGTTGTAATTTTTCTCTATAATAACAAAATATGACTCAAATACTTAAGTGTATTTCTTTAATTTTGAATATAATATCAACCTATCTTGCTCTGTAGTATTGTATTCACTATCTTCTGACTCAAAATAATCAATGGTTATTTATAAGTTGGCATATCACATCATTTTTTTATGTTATGGATGTTGAACTGTTAGCTTCTATTCAAGGAATGGATCAATATTCCTTTCAATTATTTATCAAAGATTGTGTGAATGGAAATGCAATAGGAATTTATAAGTAGTGTGATAAGTGTTGTTTTTTAAAAATGATGTAGAATCACATATCAAATTCAATACCATGGAATACAATATAAAATATAAAATATCAAAATTTCATGGAATACAATATAAAATATCATCAACTATAGTTTGTAATATAATTCATGAAGTACAATATAAAATAAAATATCATGAAGTTCAATGATTCAAAATTTCATGGAATAAATTATAAAATATCATCAACTATAGTTTGGAAAATGATTCATGAAGTGTAGTATAAATACCTAAAAGTTGCTAATTTAATTCCATTCCCAAAATGGAGTCAGGGTCCTAAAATTGATGTTCAACTTGAGATAAAGTAAAGGAGTCTTCTTGATTATGAGTCTAGCCTTCATTTTCTTCACCCTATGTCTCAAATTTAACATTCATTGTGTTACAGTCATTTGTCCCATTACTAGTGCCACCAGTATCAGCATTTGGAGTGTTGTACAACCCTCTTCTTTCATATATGGACCTCCATATTGTGAGTTCCCTTTAAAAAGAAAATTCTTTGTCATTATACATAGTTTCTTTCACCCTCAAGCAATTTTCCAAATTCTTGTCTAGTTTTGACATAAATCAGCAAGTTTGAAATATTTTGATATCAAACCACACAATATTTCACTTTGACCTAAGTTTTTCCAAGCCTTTTTATTGATCACAATTCAAAGGGATTCTCTATGGAATCAAACTAGTCCATCATACTTCTTGCAAAATTCTTACATTGTTTTCTAAGCTTATCTCCATTTATAATTCCTTCTATTGTCTACTCATTGTATTTTACACTTTTAAAAAAGTGTTTAACCAATATTTTTACTTTATCATGAAAATAGGTTGGGATATCTTGGTTTATCCAAAATAGAGGATAAAAAATACCCATGGCTTCAAGTATTTCTTGTCGAGGGAATCTATCATAAATCTCTAAGGAAAGACATTTTGTAATTTCCTTGAAATCATCACTAACAAATTTAATAGTGTCGTTAAAAACTTCATTTGTAATAGGTACTTCTATGATAGAATGCATGGTTTTTGTACAATGGTACATTTGTATCTCAAATCCACATACACAGATACATAAGTACCCACTTGCATTAAACTATAAATAATTTTCAGGTTGATTCAAATCTATAAATTTTTGCCACATGAAAAAATTTAGGCTTTTAGAAGTTAGTTCTAGATACAGATGATCGAGGGCCATGGATCTATTTCTACTTAGTTTGGCATATTCATTAATTTGGACTATGGAAATGGAGTGAAAAAATTCCTTGATCCACACCTAAAATGGGAATGAAGGAAGAGGAATCCAATTTTGCAAAGTTCACACTCAAGAAAAAATCCTTGAGATTCCAATGTGGTGTAGGAGCACCTTGCTCTCTAATTGCCTTCAAAAGGAAAAATTGTAAAAATATTAATTTCCAATTGTAAAATAATTCTAGAAGGTCATGATAAGGCCTATTTAATTTTTATTGAGTCTCAGATAGGTTCTAGGTGGTCAAAAGGATGAGAAAAAAACAAAATTTCAAAAAAAATGCTAAAAGTTGCAAAATTTGTAAAAATGGCAAAAATTAGGAGTTGAAGAGTCATTTTGAAGAATTTGAAGGGATAGGTCGATGGAAGTAGTTGAAGAGGCAGTTATGGATTGGTAAAATTCTATAAAAACATTTGTAAGGTTGAGGAGGAAGCATATCTTTGTATTCTTGAAGAGTTCTTATTAATAAAAGTACCCTATTTATCAGATTTCAGTGTTTCTTTCCATTATTTCCTTAGCCACAAAGATTGCACAGTAGTTTGGGGTATTGAATATAATTTTTTAAGTTGCATAAGGAATTATTTTTCATTTCCATCCATTTTGTGAGGAAACTATTAAGTATATTTCTTGTTTAAGTAGAATTTCTTGAACTCGGTCTGCAACCTTATACAAGGTTTTGAGAGTCTAAACAGATCTTTAATGACTGCTCCACCAAATATGGCTTTGTATTTCAGTGGATTAGGTTTGTATAAGATGCTTTAGGTTGTCTTTTTGTTGTTTTGTGTAGGGGAAGGAAAGATTACAATGTGAGAGTTGTTGTCCAAACAAAAAAAAAGAGTTTTCCAATGGAAATGAAAGGCTCCATAATGAAAATTATTTGTAGAAGCATTACCAACGGTTGAGTAATGGTTTTAACAGTTTGGGAAGACTAAACAAAATATTTTTGGTGCTTTGGCATGAAGGCAAGAGGTTGGTAAAGGGTATTTCTAATAAACCCTCACTTGGTTGTGTTGAAAAGGCCTATAAATAAGGGTTTGATTGTTCAACGTATGTTTGAGCCTAACTACTCTTGAAAATGGTTGAATCCTGGGTTTTGAAACATGAACTCGGATTGTTTAAGGTTATTTGGTGGATTGTATTTTTTTTTGAGGTAGTCCCTTTGTAATTTTGGCCTAATTTAAGGCATTTTCTAACGTTCAAACTAGATTCCTAATGTTTGTTACAAAACAAGTTATTATGGTATTTAGATATGTGAAATAGTGTCAAAATAGGTCCCAAGATGTGTTAATGTTTTGTGATGATTCAAAGGAGAAATAATGTTGTTGCCCGATTTAGTGCTTTGTTGACCTACTAAGAATATGTTGGTTTGTTTGCTCAAAACAGTGAATCTATTAAAATAGGGAAAATAATGGTTATTAGAGCTTGGAAATTGTCTATTTGGTGATATTATTGATGTCTCTATGTTTGAGTAAGGTTTTGAAGGCAGGCTTTATGATTTTGGTGTGGGTATGTGCAGGATCATCATGGAAGAAATAGGCCCATAAGTGGCAAAAAATTCAGAAAAATCAGAGTTAGGCAAGTTGACGTAAAAATTTGAATAAGCTATCTATAATATTTCAAAAATATGTAAGAATAGAATTTGTAGAAAATTGAATGTAGTTTCTAAACTACTAGATTTTAAAAAAAAAAAAAATCTATTTGGTGAAAATTTGAAATTTCAATGTAGTAGTACTTAAATTTGGGAAAAAATAAAAAGTAGGTGTTTGTCGACCACCCTAACCACAATAAAATGATAATATTTTTTTATAAGATTTTAGATATAAGTAGAGGACTCATGTCCTAATGTGATGCATATTTTTTTGTAATTTTTTTCCAAGTAAATAATTAATTATGAATTTTTTATTAAAACTTTTAAAAAATATAAAAAACACATATGTTTGACCACCTTAACTTGGTCAAAAATTCATGAAATTCAATTTTTCTTTTTTTCATCCTATAGTATGTGAAGCATAGAATGTGACGCATGTTTTGGATTCAAAAAATGTGATACCATTTGAAAGCTATAAATGTTTTTCAATCAGCCTATCAATCAGGACTTTAGTCATAATTGAAATAGAAAATGAATAATAATTACTTATTAAATTCAAAGTAAAGCATAATTTATATTGGTGGAAAGCTGAGAATCTCCTTTAAAAACCCTTTTCGTTTCATCAATTTTGGGTTAAAAAAAAGGTCATCAGCCACATACCCATCATATTGCCACTTTTTGGCCCATCATGATCCTGCACATACCCGTGTATGGAGTTAGACTATTAAAGGTGCAAGAATGAAGTCTTGGTTGCAAAAGTCAGATGAACTGATGGGACAATATTGGTGAGTGAATGTACTAATTTATTTCAGTCCGTGTCTTGGAAGTTTGAGAGTAAGTTGTGGTCATTTTTCCTAGAGGAAGTTAATTGGAATGAAGACTAATGTGGTGTAAGTTGGATCAGGTTATTGATTTTTCAGTCACTTTACAAAGGTAAAGATGCTTTTGAGTCTAATATAGAGATGAAATACTAATGAAATGTTTTGGCTTGTTGGTAGCCTTGAAGTTTCAAGTGAAATTGTATGGAATTTTGATGAAAATTTAAGTGAAACAATGGTGTTTTGTATTTGATCTTCTCAGTTGGAGTTTGGGTCTTGAATACCCCCGATAGGTGATTGGTTTTGGTAGACACCCTTGCATCACAATGCAAAAGAGATTGAAATCTATAAAAGGAGATTGTTCTTAAGGCTGGAAAGTGATAAAGAAGATTAACTAATAATGCAAAACTAAGGAAATGAAAAATGTTTGTAAACACACTATGATATGCAAAATGACCTAAATATACAAACAAACTATAATGGAAATTAATGAGACTGAAGAGGTGAACTTGGAAACTTTAAAGTGATGGAGAGGAGCTATGGAATCCTATAGAATTCATTGTTGAATCCCACTAGGACTCATACACCAAGCTAGGCGACTTAGTCCTATTTCGAGGAAATTCTGCTAGAACAAGTTTTAGACAAAAAGGTACTCAGAACCACAAAAAAAATTGTTAAGGGCCTGGTAGTGGGACTCATACACCACTGATGGAAACTTAGTCCACTTCTAGGTTTCAAGAAAATCAAAAGTTCAATTTGCAGCTCTCGGTCTGTACTTCAGCTCCTGACAGGTTTCTGGATCCAAAACTATAGAATTTGACCTATAGGTTTTCTCCAAGCTTCTATTTAGGCTTTGAGAACTTTGAATTACTTTGAAATTTTTTTGACAACCTTTCAAACCTTTCTCTTTGACAAATTTCCACACTAGACCTACAAAACACATGCAAAGAGGGGGGAAAATGGTTGAGGGTTAGTTAATAGGGGTTTGCTTTGGTCAAACCCTGTTTAGGTAATTAAACCAAAATGATGTAATAAGATAATGAAGCATGAAATATGAAACAATGCAATTAGAAACTTTCCATGATGATGAACCTTGTATTGCTACAACAATGGATGAAGAATATTGCTCTTGAATGCCTTAGAATTGATCTTGAATGCTATCTTGATGACCTTGAAATGCTTAATTCTTTCTTTCTTGATTTGAAAACATGTGGGCTTATATTACTTGGATAATGGATAGATGAAAGGTCTCCTTTTATAGAGGAGAGTTAAGTGAATGGCTAGAATAAGGATCATGATCAAGGACCAAGATTAAATTAAAATATAATTTAAGCAAAGGTGGAGGTTAAATAAGACATGGATAGATAAAAACTTGAGGTGGAAGATAAGATTGGCACATAAAAAGAGGTTGTTGGAGAAAATTAAATAGTAAAAATTATTTAATTTAGGTGGCCAACATAGGAGAAATAAATAAAATATTGATTTTATTTATTTAAAAAGAAAGGTGAGAACAAGTTATATAATTAAATAGTTAAAAATAATTATTTAATTATAGAGGAAAGGTGGAGTGTTAAACATTAAATAATTAAAAACAATTATTTAATGGAGAGGGAAGTGATAATTAAATAATTAAAATAATTATTTAATTAGGGAGATAAAGAAAGGATAAATAATTAAATAAATATAACATTTATTTAATAATAGAGAGAAAAGACTAATGAATAATTAAATAATTTAAATAATTATTTAATTATAGAAGAAGAGGGAAAAGCTAACTTTTGAATTAAAATAATATTTAATTCAAAAGTGGGAAAAGAAATGACTATTAGACTTAAATGCTGAAAAAGTCTAGAAAAGTGTGAAAGTTATTTACAACACTTTACAACACCTTTACAAGACATTGATAAACGCATTATATTTAGTTTGCAAGGGTCCAAGACCTAATGTGAATGTGTTATTCACATTACAACATTAAATCAAGGAAAAAATAAGCCAAAATCACAAGGTCCTGAAAAAGCCAAAAAAAGTAGAATGGTTACTTTTTTGGTGTCCACAATTAATATACATAGTTTCTTCTTGGGATTTCTTCACAAGATTGTCTATTTCATCCAACATGGTGAGAAGAATAGCTAAATTCAAGAGTGTCTCTATATCATTTAACCTATGTAAGAGGTTAGGAGCTTTGTCTATTGTGTTGTGATGCTCGTACATTACTCCAATCAAGGATTGATATTTTGAAAGAACTTGTTGCACTAGTCCATGTAGGGAGATCCATCTGGTATCAACACCCTTGAGAAGCTTGTTTCCTACTTTTATTCCCTCAATTTTTTTTTGAAATTTTGTGAAATGTCTGGGACTTCAACAAAAATATGCATAGAGCTCGCAGACTAGATTTTCAACTTTTGATACTATAGGAAACTTGCTTACAATTCTAAATGCTAAATTCATTTTGTGGGCCATGAAGTGAATGCCAAACATGTATGGTGCACAAGTAGTTTTTAACTTTGTGCAAACACCATTCTTGTTACCTTGCATTACTACAACTCTATCAGCTCTACATACACGAACTTTTTGGAAATTTTCAAGTCATCCATACCTGCAATTTCATTCAAAGATTTCTTGACTAGTTCAAATAGATTTTGCGATGTTGAAATTTCCTTCATTTTATGAATGCAGAGAAGATGAGTTTGGAGGATGCGTTTTTATAGTATACACATGCATACAAACCCAAGAAGTATTATCTACCATAGTAACTTCATCTAATGATAATGTAATGAAGTTTAACTCTTTTACTTTGTCCTTTAAATCTTGCTTTTCCACTGTAGCAAGACAATTTTCCCATTCCCATCGAGCATTTATTGACCAATGTGATCTAGGAAAGTGAGGAACACCCAAAAAAGGTAATAAATTAAAATATTTTAGGTAGTCTATCATAGGACACCCTTTGGAAAAAATATGAAAAACAACACTCATCTGAACAGTTTTTTCTAGTTGTGCTCCTCCCATTGCTTTTCCAAATTGAGCCTCAATTGTACCTCAACATTCAGTAAGCTTCAAAATTATTTTCTTATGCTCTCCATATTCCATGACATACTTAACATGAAGACATTCTTCCTTTGATTTCCATCATACTACTGATTGTTCCTTTCCATCTATGATTTGTTTTTCATAAACTTTACTGATATACTTTTCTATAGTGTCAAGATTTACTAGAACTTCTTGTATCTTTTACATTTTTAACTACAAATCATACACTTGCATTTTTTTTGAGGTTCATCTTTGTTTTCTTTCTCCACTAGTGTAATGAATGGGTACTTTGACACCTAATCAAGTTGAAAATTCCTTGTCATTTCCCACTCGCACCCCACTTTTTATTTTCCTTTTCTTTTCTTGCTACCAACATCATCCAAGTCAATTATCTCATTTTGGCTAACTAGAGTATCCCTTGGAACATATTCTATGGTATTGTCATCCTCATTTGAATCATTTAAATCAATGACAATCTCACTGTGACCTTTTGGTGGCAATGAGGTATTGTGAATGCCTTCTTCATTAATATTTGGTTGAAGAGTTGATGATGTAGCTCCATCTTGATTTGATGGATTAGAAGCATTGCCAATTCCAAAGTAATATTGTATGGTAACTCTACATTTTGGGTGTTTTGATGGCCTCCTAGTCCCTTCACCACCTTGAGGATTCTTACACTTGTTTCACTTTCTGCTCAACATATTGATCTATCACTTTGAATAAAAGCTAGAAAAAATGTCTTCTTGTTTAAGGACAGAGAATATAGATCCCATTCTCTACTCAATATCATATTTAATATTGAAGCAAGAATGGAAAGAGACAAAGAAATCTTATAAGACTATGAAGAAATGATTACTCACCTTTAAGTTTTTTTAATGTAGGAATGCTTGTGTTGTAAGTTTGTAACTTGCCTATGATCAACTTTAAGGTTCCAAGTCCAACTTTTGAATCAAGAGCTTACAATTTCATAACTGAAAAAAATGTGTAAGAATAAATGATAGTTTTGATTGTATTTATATCACTCCATATTTGGAAATTTTTGTGGGATTTTTAAATGGTATATTAAAAATTTGGTGAATCCCGCATGATTATACAATGATACGTTGTAATTTTCAAGGAGATTATGGCCCTATGATTAGCATGGAGGTGTCACAACAATTGGTGAAATGTGTCTTCAAATGTAGTTATTTCTTAATGTTATTGGCAAAATGAGTCCTCATAAGCAACTATTTGTAAATTTTAATTGACAAAATGCATCCTCACAAGCAACTATTTGTAAATTTTAATTGGTGAATTGGGTCATGATACACAATGTTGTTTTAATAGTATTGGCGAAGATGTAGGTGTTTTATTACATGCTTCTAGGATTCCAGGTGAAAATATGAATCAGTACATTTGAAACACATAATTTTTATGGCGAATTTATTACTTAAATATTCCTCATAAAAAATTGATGGTGAATGGACATGCATTGGACCAATAATTTATGAAATTTAGGCCACCCTATTGGGTGCAATTAATTCACCAATTTTGACTTGGCCAATATCTAAAATTCACCAATTGGCAAAGATTCACCACTAAATTTTTCCTTGCTTACACCTAAACACAAGGGAAATAGCTTTCCACCTTTTGGGAGATGGAACTTGGGACCTATTTTGCACTTTAGTTCATTAGGAAACCAAGATCCCTCAAACAAGTGACTTGATTAAGGGATGGAATAGGGATCTCCTTTTGTGATTAAACATTGGTTCACCATTAAATGATGCTTGAAAGGAGAAATGCAAACTCTTATGCAAAAAACCATAGAAAATTGAAAGCATTAAATTAGATTAAAAAATAGCATGAGATAGAAAAGTACCTAGAATAATGGAGAGGTCAAAACAAGGTCTGAAAACCTTGGAAATTATTGTTTTAAGGTGCAATGGGACTAATATGCCAAGTTGGGCGATTTAGTCCTTCTATAGGAATATAGGTAGAATCTGGAATCTTCTGGTGACTATTCAGGATCTACATAAAACTGGCAAAAAAGGTTGTACTAAGACTCATATGCCTAGATGGATAATTTAATCCCATTACTAGGGTTTGACTAATATTTTTGTAGTCTCTAGTGATCATTTGTATCTCTTACATCTTATCAAATTCTTCAAGTCTAAAAGTCTAATTCTAGCTTGTAGGTGAGTTTTCATGAAGATGATAACTTCTTGACAACTTTGAAAACTTTTTGACCTTTTACTTTAAAGGATCTTCAAGCTCCAATTCACCTAGATCTACAAACACACATCAAGAGGGAAAATATGGTTTTTTTAGGGAATAGGGGTTTGCCTTGGTCAAACCCCATTTTGATAATTAAACATTGAAATGAAATAGAAAAGCATGAAGGAATGATGAATGAAAAAATGCATGTAACAACTCACCAAACCTTGTTGAAACCTTGGATTACAAATATGAGAACTAGCATGAAGTGGTCTCAATGAGTGTAGATCTTGATCATGAAACTTGAATAGGATAATGGCTTGAACACGTGATTAGATCTTGAATGCTACATCAACACATTAGCTCAACAATATGCATGATGCACTATATCTTTGACATAATGAAATGGATCTTGATTTCTGCATTAATCTTATACAAATATTCCCTTGAATTCCTTTTTGAATTCTCTTGAGTAATTTATAATGCTCTTGTGAAATCTTAGGATGCTTGACTGGTGTAGTCACACCCTTGCAATATCATGCCTCCATGAGGTAATTTTTGATTTTTGATTTAGTATAGTTGATTTCATGTTGAAATAAGGCCTAAATGGACACATTAAGCTTATATTGGGTCTTAGATTGTAATTTAGGGTCATTTTGGGCATAAATGTTAAAGTTGCAAAATTTAACAAAATGTTGTCAAGACGATTTTGTAAAAATGTAAAAAATGTAAAATCATGGAATGCCAAGGGCCACATAGTTGTAGAGTTGTTTAAGGATTTTTTTTAGGTTTATAAAATCATTTTGAACCTTCAAAAACCTCGAGGAAGGTTGGGAGTTGTTGTAAGAAGAAGTATTTCAATGAAAAACACTATTATTTTGTTATTTTTTCTGCATTTTTATTGTTTCAAGCCATTATACGACCACATTATGAGCATATAACCTCTCCTCCTCAATTTTAATTTATAGCCCTATGAATATAATTTAAAATACAATTGATTTTATTCGAATCCATCTTGATATGAGAAAGTTATTGAAGTTTTTCTTCTGGTGGGTAAAACCCTGGTTAGGGTAAGCAGTGAACATAGAAAATTGAGTTTCTTCAAATCTAACCAGTGGAAAGGAATAAATCTTGGTGAGTAGACTTATTTTGTATTTTTATTTCATATTCCAATGAATTAGAATGAAAGATAGAGGATAGAAATTGAAGAGAAGATTCCCTAGGTCGATTTTGTATAAAAATTTGGAAATTGACTATGTACAGTGAAGAATTTGAGTCTTGTTGACATAAAAAGGTATTCCTTTGGGTAGGGGTGATTGAAAAATATTGTTATATGTATGGTGAATCTATTTTAGATGTGATTTGATGAGTTTGTAAGGGATTAAATCTATATTTGTTACTGTCTTGTAATGACATTCCTAGCTTGACAAAAACCAATGATTATTTTGTGTTTTGTTGAAGTAAGAAGTGTCCTATTTGGGTGACAGGGATTCAAAAGACTTTATTAGTGTATTTTAATCCCTCACTAAGTAGGTTTGGGTGGATCAAAATGGTTTTATGTTCATATGTATTATGATCATGCATGATAGACTATGGTAGTCCCATTTTGGGGATCAAAAATGAAAGTTTAGGCTGGGTGTTTGTTGAAAATTCAAGTGTAAAGGGTGGAAGATGGTTCTATTGGTTTAGGAAGATAAATTTGAACATGTTTGAGGTATCTACAAAGAGATATGGGCCTAGAAATGTGTGGTTTTTTTTATTATGTGTTGTAAATAGGCCTAATTGTTACTTTTGGATAGTCTACTTGAAAAAGTTCTTATGTTTGAGAAGTATGAGTTGTTGAAAGGATTTGGGTTAGTCAATTTGAAGTTTTTTAAGTGACTTAAGGAATATACTAAAATTTATATGCCTTAATCTTTGTTTGGATGCTTGAAATAAAATATTTTGTAAGGAAAAGGGAGTCCTAATTGTAAGGACAACAATAAATTAGTTGTGTTCTTTCCAATTTGAGTTACAGTTGAGTTTGTTGTAGTTGGTTGAGCTCCTACATTGCATCAATTTGGTATCAGAGCTAGAAGGATTTGGGAAAAGAGATTTGGTGTTTTTTTGTGTGTTGTGGTTTGTGTAGGTTAAGAAGAACCTAGTTGCTTCCAAGAGAAGGTAGAGGAAGTTGAGAGAAAGTGAAAGCAAGGAGATACTTGCTTGTGAAGATGGATTTGTTGGAGAGGAATTTGCAGGTAGCAGAGTTACAAAAGAAATGAGAAAAAGAGAGGAAGAGAAAGGAGATAAGGAAATTCGAGAAAGATTTTTTTGAATTGAAGCAAGAAATAGACAGAGTAGAGTTGGCATTCAAAAAAGATATGGAGCAATTGTATAAAAAAGTATTCAGTTGGCATTTGATAGTGAAAAGGAAAGTGGTATGTCCCATTCAAAAGATAGCAAAAAGAAGGAGAATGAATATGAAAGAGGAAGAATAGGAATTTGAGGATGATGAAGAAGAATTCAAAGATGAAAACAAATGTATTGCAGCCATTCCCAAGCATGAAAATGAAAGTGAAGCATAGATAAAGAACCCAATTTCAGAGGAAGGAGTTATTGAGTTGGTTTCAAGATTAGATGAAGAAATGATCAAGGATGAATTGCTTTTGGAGATTTGTAGAGTTGAAGAAGGATGGAGGTATTGTGATAGAACTAATATATCATTTCTTTATTGTGCTAATTCTTTGGATATGGAACTATTTTCATATCAAGATGCATTATTTTGAAGGACACAAGAAGACTGGAACATTTCAAGGCATGAATGAGTAGATTCATAGAGATAGGACAAGATGGAAGAATTTTGGCATTGAACAACTCAAACCAAAGGTAAAGATGAAAGAAGTAGGGCATGGAAGACTACATGGAGGAGCATTAATGATGAAATCTTGTTACAATCAATCCAATAGGACTTGGAATTCTTTTTGGCTGGGGAGAATGGTGTAGGTGCACCCTTGCAATATCATGCCTCCATGAGGTAATTTTAGCTTTCTGAATTAGTCTAGTTGATTTCATGTTGAAATAAGGCCTAAATGGCCACATTTAGCTTGTATTTGGTCTTAGATTGTAATTTGGGTTCATTTTGGGCATAAATGTTAAAGTTGCAAAATTTGACCAAATGTTGTCAAGACAATTTTGTAAAAATGCAAAAAATGTAAAATCATGGAATGCCAAGGGTCGTGTAGTTGTAGAGTTAGTTTTAGGAATTTTTTGAGGTTTATAAAATCATTTTGAGCCTTCAAAAACCTTGAGGAAGGTTAGGAGTTGTTGTAAGAAGAAGTATTTCAATGAAAAACACTGTTATTTTGTTATTTTTCTGCATTTTTATTATTTCAGGCCATTGTACGGCTACATTTTGAGCATATAACCTCTTCTCCTCCATTTTAAGTTATATCTCTATGAATCTAGTTTAAAATGCAATTGATTTCATTCGAATCCATCTTGATATGAGAAAGTTATTGAAGATTTTCTTCTGGTGGGTAAGACCTTGGTTAGGGTAAGCAATGAACATAGAAAATTGAGTTTCTTCAAATCTAACTGGTGGAAAGGAATAAATCTTGGTGAGTAGACTTATTTTGACTTATTATGAGTAGAATGAGTTTGTTGTAGTTGGTTGAGATCCTGCATTGCATCATTGACTCAAAATTTCTAGGGGAAATTATGTGAAATAACCTTGTATTTATACTTGTTTATGCCAAATTTCTCAAAATTACAAGAGTACAAGATGACATCAAATCTAGGATAATAAAACTCCCCCAAAGAATTTGATTCAAAATAGTTCCAAGTTAAATCAAGACTCATACACCAGGTTGGTTGTATGAGTCCCAGTGGCTTAAACTTGGGACACGGATTTCAAGAAGTGTCTTGTTCAATGTAACATTTAAACCCAAGCTCCAAGACCTAGGTGGGACCCATATGCCCAAAGGGGCGTATGAGTCCTATATCCCTAGATATAGAATGCATAGCCAAAAATAATAGATTATGATTTTTCATTTGTTAAAAGTTAGGATTATCTTCAGAAAAATGCATTTAATTAGGCTTGTGGATGCAAAATAGGACCAATTAAGGCATAAATAAAGCTAATTTTAACAAGGAGGGCCCAAAAAAGTGTGAAAATGTATAGGGATACATTTTTCTACACTACATTTAGCCCCCACTTTAGTGAGAGGATGACCTTGCATAAAACTCATGCTAAAGTAGAAAAATTCGCATCAAGAGGGGTCCAAGTGTACCAATGCTAGTGAGAAGGATGGCAATGATCAAGAGGGATGATCAAGCCCCCAAGATGAAGATCTTATGGAAAACCAACATAGGCACAAAAGAACACATGTGAATGATGTATGAAGCAACAATAAGGTACAAGCATACACTATCAAAGACAAAAAGAAGAAAAGGAATAAGAGGGGGTGGATCAAGCCTCAATTGTTTGTCCAACACGATGTAGAGCATGATGTCCACTATGCAAAAAAAATGCATGATCGCAAGGGCTAGTGGAATCCGATATCCACTAGGTGAGACCTCAGAGACACATACGCATGCAGCTAGTATGTGCTCACACATAGAAAAGCAAGTGGTTATGGGAAAGTCATGCCTATGGTTGGATCCTATATTAATGGAAAAAGTATCATTTTTCCTTGATTTGGGAATAATTATCATTAAATTAACCTAATTTTTCCTAGGTTTAATGTTGTAATGTGTTGTAATACATTCACATTGATCTTGGGACCCCTTTTAATAAAATGTACTTAATTTGTACTTTATTTAAGTGTTGTAAAGTGTTCTAACACACTTTCACATTTATCTAGGGTCTCCTTAATTAACTGTGGTTAATTGGAGTTAATTAGCCCCTTTGATTCAAATTTAAGCCTTATTTGTGACACCTCCCGAAGATCTATCCTAACACCCATAATTCAAATTACATAAAATTTAATTGGGAAAAATAAAGGTCCTAGAAATTGGTTCTATGAATCACTCACCCTAGGTGGTGAATGGGTCCTCCCTCTATAGGACCCCCCATTATCAACATATTTCACATGGGTTTTTAGTGATCTTTCATTCCCCGAAGGAAAGGTCCTGGAAAACAATGTCAGGACCCATTCGCCCTAGGTGGCGAATGGGTCCTCCCTTAAAGAGGACCCCCTTTTTTAATTTCATTATGGTGATAATTTAATAATGTTTATCTCTAGAGCTAGTGTCGGCTTGAATTGTTTGAATTTCAGAGTTAATTTCTTAATTTAGTATAAATAAGGGGTTAATTCACATAGTTTCATCCTAGATTTTTATGAGTGCTCAAGAGTACATTCAAAAGAGCATTATAGAGTTTACAAAAAAAATTCAAAGGAATTTCAAGGAATATTATCAAGGTTTTATTGTAAAAAATCAAGATCATTTCATCATGTCAAGGGTTTAGTGGATTCATGCATGTTGTTAAGGTAAGAAAGTTGATGTAGTATTGAGGATCTACTTGCAAGCATTGTTCATATCTATTCAAGATCAAGATATGCATTCTTCATGGCCACTACATGTTAGTTTGCATATTTATCTTCCAAGACATCTTCCAAGGTATCAACATTGCATCATTTCATGTTCATGCTTCAATTACATTATTACAATATTTGGTTTAATTACCTACAAAGGGTTTGACTTAGGAAAACCCCTATTCACTAACAATCAACAATTTTTTCTCTCCTTGAATGTGTGTTTGCATATTTATATGTTGAAGATCAAGTGGAGAAGAAGTTTAGAGAAAATTTACAAAAGTTGTCAATTCGCAAAGTTGGCCTTCAAAGTGAGAGAACAAAGAATTCAGGCTACAAAATTAAGTACAGGTTTTTGGGAGCTGACAACTAGGAATCTGAGAATGCATACATCAAGGAAAATAACCCAGATCTCACTTTCAGAAACCCTAATAGGGACGCATTCACCACTAAAGGAAAATGAGTCCTTTGTGCACTAAAAATAGGCTTCTTGTAGCAAGGTACACACCTCTTTGAGCTCTAAAATCTCCCCTCATAGTTGCTATAAAAGTTAGGGTCAATTACTGATGATTGTTATTTATATCTTTTTGCCCTCATAGTTGCATGAATTGTAGTGATTTAGTGTGAAAATTTCTAGTGGTTTATCATCTTGATTCATTTCATCTTGATAAGCCCTAATTTTACACCTCATGATTAATGGTGAACCCGACATATTGAACATTACAATTTTCTAATTTTTGAAGTATTTTCATCTTAGATTAGACCTTTCATTCATTTACATCTCATTTGCATTGAATTAAGATCTCATTTAGGGTTTCTTGCATTGCATTCACAATTTCATCTCATTTAGGGTTTAAATTTGCATTGTTTTGCATCTCTCTAAATCTGAAAAATACAAAAGAAAATTGGTCATTGTGCATATCATTTAGATCTCATTTATTTACATTTGAAAATTAAAATAAAATTTCATTTCAACATAGGTCCTTACATTCATCTTTTCATTGCATTTTCATATTGCATTTTTGGAAAATCTAAAACTGAAACTTGTTTCCTCAAACTTGGAACTGAAAGACATTACTGAAAGCTTGCAAATCATTAAAAAATAGTTTAAAAATACCTAACTAGGATCCATTTTCCCTTACTAGTGAATGAGTCCCTGATTGGGTCAAACCTGCATCTTCTTGCATCTGAAAAAGCACTAAAAATCATCTTGAATTCCATAGAAACATCTTCGAAAAACCTAACCAGGACCCATTCACCCTTACTAGCAAATGAGTCCTTGCTAGCTACTAATCTACATTTCCTAGAAATTAAAATCTCAGTTTTAAGCTTCTATTAGCTACTATTACTTTCCTGTTTCAGTTTCATGATTTTTGTTTCATCAAATTCATTGTATTTAGCTTAAATTGCTTCATTTTAGTACATTGTTAAAATCCAAAATTGCATTCAAACATTTCATTTTTAGCTTATTGCATTGTGTAATCAAGAAATTACCATGTTTAGATCTAAAATTCTAAAAATGGAAAATTGTTTAAGCAATGTGTGAAGTCCTTGTTCTCTTTAGTTGATGTTTCAAGTTGTTCTTTTGGCAATGACCCTAAGAAAATTTAACTCACTCATGCTCACACAACTCCTAATCCATTTCCTCCTTGTGATGTTGAAATCATTGGAGAAGATGATGACAACATGAATAACTTCATAAATGATTACCTTAACAACCTTGATAATAATGCATCCTTTTACCCATCCATGAAAAAACCAACACAACTTGAGATGTTTGGTCTTTTACATCCTAAAATTGAGTCACAAGTCAAGCCTAAGTTCCCTACCATAGGTGAACCTAGCTCCTCTAGACAAGCAAACTTTCAACCATCCTATGTTAACAAAGTAACTACCACATCAATTAACCTTGAGGAGACATATGGAAAAGGATTCACGATCTTAAGAAAACAAGGATGTGATACAAAAAAATGAACATAAAATTCATCAACTCCTAGAGAAAATACCAACCGAAGATACTAAAGGGTTAGGATATTAGGGCCCTCCCCTCAACATAAGTAATCTTCTTCCTAAAGAAACACCAATTCCTCGTAACGATGGAAGGATTTTCTTAGATCCCCCTCTGGACATACATATCCTCCTTCCTAAAGAGAAACCAATGCCTCCAATTGACAATGATAAAGAGGAAAAGGTCATCTCAGGTCCTCTAGCCCTATATCCACTGAGGGAAATTGGTGAATATAGTAAGGGAAAAAGGCCTTACAAGTTAAAGAAACTAAAATTCCCCTGTTCACAACCTGAAACTAAAAGAAAATTTTTACAAATAATTCTAAACCAAGAACTCATAACATTAGCATCCATGAAAGAAAAGATAATACTATATCCTAAAGGTGCAAATGTTCAACATTATCAATACCAAAAAAACTCTTGGACATAGTATTGATGAGTGTCATGCATTAAAATTAATCCTAAGCAATTTTTACTTTGATGGAAATAATTGCTATCAAGTGATTGCATAGCATGCCCTTCCACTCCTTTCCATGTAATCGTTGTAGAATCATAACATTCTTACTATTAAATTTTATACATTTATTGTAAATCACTTTCTTTGATGCAAGGAGCTCATTCTCATCACCTACCTTGGCTCATTCTTGCCTCGCACTAAGTGGGGGTAAAAATTCGATAGCCTTTCCCCTAGTTTGGAACTTGCTCTTGTCCATTTGGCTAGTTGTCCACCTTTTGTTTATACCAACCAAGATTGGGATGTAGACAACTTGCTTTAGGTTGACTCATGTGTGCCTTACTAGTCTTTTACTTTTTCATGTTTTCTTTATGTCATTCCATGTGCGTAATTTGATCCCTCATGTTGTTTCATTTGATGTACCTCTCTCTTTTTGTGCATTCCTCTATATGTACCTTTCATTCTTCCATATGTTGTGATCATTTCATTTGTCTTTTGTTTTCTTTTTGAGGATGATACAAGGCATTGAGACATTTAGCTCTCTTTCATGTTGACCCAAAATCTTTTCTTTTATCTTTTTCATTTGTGTTTTGTTTTCCTTTTTTGGGATGACGTGAGGCATCAAGAAATTTAGGTCTCTTCCATGTTGATGCAAAAGGATTTTTCTTTGTTCTCACTCTCTTTGTGTCATTCTTCTAGTTATATGATTATTTTGGGAATGATGATAGTTTCATGCTCTATGACTGAATAAGAAAATTGTGTGCTCTCACTTTCGCTTCTAGGGTTTTGAAACCTAAGAGGAAAGGGGACAAAAATCCACTATTCACTCAAGAACAAACCCTTGATATTTCAATGCAAAGGAGATTGAAATCTGACAAAGCAAGGGTTCTAGGGAAAAGATAACAACAAATAAGGGTTCACCACCAAGTGTAAACTTGGAAAATGTAATTTTTTTGAAAACACAATGTGATATGCAAACTAATGCTAAATGACCTAAGAATGGAAGTAAAATATAATAGAAAATTGTGAAACTAGAAGTGTGCACCTGGAAACTAGTTGGAGATGGAATGGAGCTCTAGATCACTAAAAAATTTGATGTTGAAGTTGACTGTGACTCATATGCCAAGATGGGCGAATTAGTCCAATTTTTTGGAAAATGTGTAGGAGCAGGTTTCAGCCAAAAGGGTACTTGAATATGAAAAAATCTTGTTTAGGCTTGTACAGTGGGACTCATTCACCAATAGTGGCGAATCAGTCCACTTTTGGATTTTTGGAAATTCAAAACTAGATTTTGTGGCTCTCGGTCTACTTTTCTCTTCTCGACTAGTTTTTGAATCTGAAATTGCAAAAATTCAACCTATAGACCTTCTCCAAGCTTCTCCAAGGGTTGATGACAACTTTGAAAACTTGATGAAATTTTTTCCAATCTTTCTCTTTGACAAATCTTCACCCTAGACCTACAAATCACATGCAAAGAGAGGGGAAAATGTTGTGGAGGTTAATGAATATGGGTTTTCCTTGGTCAAACCCCTTGTTGGTAATTAAACCCTTGAAATGAAATGAAATAGAGAAGAGAATGATCAATGAACAAATAATGATGTTGCAACTCACGAAACCATTGTGATAGAATGCTAAAAACATGTAATTGATGGCTCCAATGGATGTAGACTTGAAATATAGCTTGATGTTGATGTAATGCTTACTTGAAACACAAATCCTATATCACAATTATTAGCTCTTGTGGACAATTATTTTGGATTGCCCAAGGTTGTGTCTAACTCTTCTAGGTTTTTCACCTAAAAGGAGAGGAATTAGGTCCAAAATACAAATGTCTATATTCAAGATTACTGTAAATGGGATGTAATGTATATAATTGTGATGTACTAATGCAATAATTTGAAAAAAATAAATGATTTAATGATGATAAAACTAAGAAATGCAAATTGCTAGAACACACACTGTGATATGCAAAAACACCTAAAAATACAAGTAAATGATGAAATAACTAAACAGAACTAGAGAGGTGCACCTGGAATATGAAATATAATGTGGAGAGGTTTTGGAATCCTATAGAGTTGACTAGAAATGTTGACTGGGACACTTACGCCAAGCTAGGTGACTTAGTCCAGTTTCGAGGAAAATTTTACGAAACAAGAATCTACCAAATGGGTATCCAAAAATGTAGAAACCACTTTTCAGGCCTGGCAGTGGGACTAATTCACCATAGATGGTGACTTATTCCACCTACAATTTTTTGGAAATTCAGGATAGGATCCTGTAGATTATGGTTTGCACTTGCTTTTCTGATAGGTGTCCCATCTTGATTCTATAGAAAACGGGATAAAAATAGTCTCCAAGCTTCAACTAGGGTTATATTGACTTTGATGGAATGTTCACCACTTTTTGACACCAAACGCTTTGATAAATCTGCATGCAAAGTTTGCAAACACACATGTAAAGAAGGGGGAAAGGGTTAAGGGTTAGAGTATAGGGGTTTTCCTTGGTCAAACCCCACTTTGGTAATCAAACCCTATGAAATGAAATGAAAGAGAAATAGAATGATAAATAGATAACAAGCAATGTCATGAACTTACCATTGATGTAGAAATATAAAGATATGCAATGAACTGCTCCAACGGATGACTTGATTATGCTTAGAGTGTTTGAATGCTTAATGAGTTATGAGATTGCAAGAGATTAGGAGATGAAAAATGAGGAGAAA
>VDFB02335978.1:0-70638 GCA_007258455.2 Sequoia sempervirens
AAAACCCCTTTTGGGAAGGGGATTCTCTAGAAGCCCCCCTGGTTCTAGTGAACCCCCTTTTTCCCTGATTTTTGACCTTGTTCACAAAAAAACCCATTTTTTTACTCTTCGAAGCTTAGGTTGAGGATGAAAATGGAGGAATCTTCACAAACCCAATTGGAATCAGGTAGTCCTTGGAATGAGCTATCCAACGAATATAATTTTAATATGTTTTGGTTTTATTATATATTTGTTTTTCTAGTTTTATTAAACATAGTTTTTTCATCGAAAATGGAGGTCTTTGTTCTGCACATGTGGAAAAATAGCAGATTATCAATTTTTTTTTTGAAAAATATGAGTGCACCAGATATTGAAATCCTTGATCCAACAAAAAAAATTTGAATTTTGATATATACAAAAGAAGTTACACGTTATACAGTCGCGCTATGTCTGAATTGTAATTGGTTTGATTTCAAAACTTGATTAAAGAAAAATATTGAATAAAAACTATCTAACAGTGGAAGCACTAGATATGAGTTACAAATCTAAATTAGAGAAGAATTAGAATTTTTATCCTTCATGGAAGTACATGTATGTTATCGGTGGTAGTGTCCTTTTAAAAATACTTCAAACACCTAAAAAGCCGGTTTTAAGTGGGAGATGGAAAAAGTGCAATGCGATTCCAAAATTTTGATTTTTTTTAGAATCTGAGACAAAATGTGACGAGACTCTAGTTTGCATCATCTTTAAATTCCTCACTGTTCAATCGCTATAGGTGCCCGAATGTGAAGATTTAGTTAAAAATAATAATTTTAGTGTCCAGTTTGGCCAAAAATTGTAAACCACTATTGTGGGATCACCCCATAAAGTAAATATGCACCCCATATATATTGAAGATGAGGAGCACCAATGGGCCAAACATGAATGTTGTTTGATTATCTTCGACATCACCTACACCATCTAGAACTTTGAAATAAGTAGGGACTAAATACCAACTAAATATTTATATTATCAAAGTAAATCCTTCATTGTTTCATAAGCCACACAACATAACTAATAACAAGAAATACCATGAATTTTTCTTTCCATAAAATTATGAAAGGATGAAATTTTATTATGAGTAAAAAGTGACGTATTTGGATTGCATTTGGGATGGGGCAATGAATTCCAATTCTTTTTCATTGTCCAATCAATCATTAATGGATGAAAAGTAGCTTTGGACACACCATATATAGAATTCACCTTATAGGAAACTTCCTTATTCCTCAACCAACATAATTCATCCCAATGATAAAGCTTAGGAGTCTTGATAGCTGATAAAGGATCCTTAACCCAGTTTGTGTTATTTAGGTATAGGAAACGCAAAGAAAGCATGCAAAGAATTTTAGTACACCCCATTTTTGACAAAGGAACCCCAATAATCCCTAAATTTATAACCTTGGGGTTGAGATGTGATCTTTTAAGTAGCATCTAAATCATACATGTTAATAAGGGGTGCATTAATTGACCAAGAGTCATGCAAGAAATTTACTTTAGCTCCATTCCCAAGGTTCCAAGATAATTTAGAAACCATAATATCATAATATTTTGTCACAGATTTTTAAATAGTCAATTACATAGGAAGTTCCTCATAGGTAACAAAGGATAGAGGTTCTACATTATAAATATATTTAAACCACAAAAACTTACACCATAAATAAGATCATTTAGAGATAAGTTTCTAGGTAAGCCTAGCTCCCAAGGATAAATTTTATAAATTAATATCTTTTAAATTTGTATTCCCCTGATCCTTTAAACTATATATTGAAGTCTCAATTAACCAAAGGAAATTTATGTTCATCACTTAGTCCTTGTTGTAATAATTTTTTGGCATATTGTGGACATCACATGCAACACACATTTTGGGAGAAAATATTGAAAGGAGAAAAATGGGGATAGCCTATAGTACAACCTTTATTTCCAAGATCCTACTAGCCAAACTTAGTCATTTTCCATTCCAAGTAGATAGCTCGGCCCACATTTTCTCAACCATTTCTATCGAAAGAATACTAATTATGCTTCCTATAAGAAAATGATATCTAAATACTTGTTGGGTAGGGATTCAACATTAATGCCATAAATTTCATAAATTTTGCACTAGTATTCATGATTTTTTAATTTAGTACTTATTGATATTTTAGCTAGAAGTAGATGGAAAATATTGAAGTATCCACTTGAATACATTTTCTTCATAAAATGATGATTGAAAAACTAGGTCATATCACCAAAAAATTGAATGTGTGATTGAGGGACATTAGAGAGAGAAAAACCTAAAATATGACCAAGTTTGCAACAAAAAATGTTCCTCCTTAGAGATTTCATCATAAAAATAAGTAGATATGGTTGTAGAGGATCCCCTTGATGGACACTACAAGAATGAGAGAAAAATCCAATTGGAAAACCATTAATGAGAACCAAGAATCATGCTTTTATGACATGATTCATAACCTAAGAAAACTAGGAAGACTGGAATCCAAAAGCTAGCAAGACATCCATTGAGAATTTCCATGAAACTCATGCATATGCCTCTATACTATCCAATTTTATGAAATAGGGTAAATTTGATTACTCCAGCGATAACTTTAAGAAACCCCCCTCAAAATAAGATATAAAATCCTAGAAAATATTTTTTTTTTTAGGAAAAAATATTAACTTCTATTGGTTAATCTTTCCCTTTTTTCGAAAAAAATATTAAATTTATCAGCGATTATTTTACATCACTAAAATTTTGTAGAAAATTTTGACAAATCTTAAAAATAATAGGAAAATGCATTAATTATGATGGCAAATCCATCCAATCTAAAAATAATTCTCATAGAAAAGTAGGGGTGAGAGTGGAAATTATTAATGGGTTTAAGGGGTAGACTATAATATTTACTTGCCACAATTATTTCAAAATATAATATAATGGCCCCCATTGTATTTTGTAAGGTAAAACATACCCATGATCTGTAGTTCTCATAGGGCTCAAAATTGATTTTAGATCATTGTTCTAATGATCCTCATTGCACTATGCGAGGTAAAATGTACCCACAGTCTATAATGCTCATGAGACCAAGAATTATGGGCCCCATGAGCATCACAAATCATGGGTACATTTTACCTCATGGAATACAACAAGGACCATTAGATTATATTATAAATCAATGGTGGAAACTAAAGATTAGAAATATGGTCCTAAAGAAACTAATAATTATTATAAACTATTGGTGAATTAATATAGATTTCTACTATAATTTATAAAATTTAGGCAAATCCAATCTAATCATATATCAAATATTGTGGCAAATTTTTGAGTTAATTTTTTTGGCAATTTAAATACCATAATAAAATTTTGCAAAAATATGGCGGTTCAAGTCATGTTATAGCTTGAACTATTAGCCAATTTTGGATTCCCAAATTTCAACTATTAGTCGATTGGAAAATATTAGCCACTAAAAAAATCATTAGATTACTATAAATTTCAACTTCCTTATTTCCTTAGAAATAAAAAAACAACAATGTAGTTTGCAAAAAAAAGGTAAATAGAATATTTTGATCTATCTAAATGTATTTCACCACTTGAGCTACATTCATCAGGTATATTAAATACTATGGGTAAATTGGATAGTGGACTAATGAAATATGTAATAATTGAAAAATGGTAATATATTTTAAAAATGAAGACAAAAATAGGAACATAGAGAAACATAGAATTTGGAAAAAAGTTTTACAGAATATATGGAACACAAACACCCATATAACTCATGGATGACAACATAGCTACGCTAGTGTCCAAATGTACTATTATCCTTCATACATATAGGGACAAAATATACATATGAACTTAGAGACCTAGAAAGTAGGAACCATATACACACTATAGATAGCAAGAAATGATAACCGAAATGAGATAACTATTAGAATAACTTATATTGCTTGAATTAAAATGAATTACATACACATATAATTTAATTAAACATATGAAATATAACCAAGAGACGAAGAGTGAAAATATTTCATGTGAAGATGTTGCCAAAAGTACTTATGGCTAGATAGAGAGAGAATGTTGACAACTTGGGAGCTTACAAAGATGGTCAAGCCCTAAATTTAGTATTTTCATCTCTATGGGTAGTCATAAAGAAATTATTTGATTAGATTTGGTGTCTGTTCTTAATTCTAAGTGTGTTAGATAGAATTATTGCAATATTAAATGTGGATTCACCAAGAACTTTTCCAATGAAAGGGAAGAAAATGAGACAACACAAAAAAACTAAGAAGAAAACACCATTACCTTTCCAGGTAAGAAAAGAGTAAACCAAACTTTTGGAGAAACCCATGGAGAAGTAAATAATATCATATGCAAAGAGGGTTACAAAATGAAATGAAACAACTTGCACAAGAGAAGAATATAATATAAAATATTTTATAAATACTTAATAATAATTAAGAATAATATGCCAGTTTAAGGGGGAAACCTCCAAAAGTATCAAAGAAGAACATAATTCATAATATGATGATCATAAGTTACTAACTAATAGCTCCTATATATACCATACTTATGCCTTGGATGCCACCTAGGCTAACTTAACTACATTTATAAGACTATTTTAATGATCACACAATTTAATTAAGAATTAAGGTAGCCACAAGTTGACTAGTCATAATCCTATGCACACTAGAAGATTAATATTGTAGCGCGTTTCCTTCTTTAGAGAAGATTTTCCCTCAAAATTGATCAACTGAGAAATCTTTTTCTCAAAATCCTCATTTTCTCACATAATATCTTTAGTTGGAGAGTTCTTTCATTTTATTAAATGCTCTAAAATTTCTCTCATTCATATTTGTTCCTTAGTGCATGTTTGAAGAATTTCCGTAGGATCCAAAATTATTCTACCCTCCTTATCAAGCTTTTGTAACACAATTTATGATTCAACTCATTTTATGATAACCTTAGACATCAAGAATGACACATGGAAAATTGGATGTAATTTTGTTGAGATAGGTAGCTCTAATTTATATATTATATTAATACTAATCCTTTGCAACAACTTATAAGGACCATGATACTTAGGTGTAAGCTTGTTATCTTTCAATTGTTATTTTAGTGGCATTTACTTATATGGCTATAATCACAAAAGACCCAATTTGCCACTTCAAAATTCCTTTAATTGTGGTGCTGATCAACTTGTTGAGCTTCATTATGTTTTGTTCCATTTCCAAGTTATCCCTAATGCTAGCAAGTGCTTTTTGTTGATGTTTAATGTATTCTTAAATTTATGTTGATGTTGAGTGTATTGGTAACCATATAGTGCCAAAAATGGAGACATTTCAGATCAATTTATGGAAGTACAAGTGTTATAACACCATTTTACTAATGGACTCCATTGCACTCATATTTCTTGTTTATCCATGTTAGTGTGAAAAGAGGTTTAAGATCAAGTTAGTTTAGTTTTACCTAGTAGACCTATTCACACTACACATAAGATCACTTAGAGGCCCTTTTTAGAGTTTTGTCTCGCTTCATGAATGCACTAAAAGTTTTCTCACATGTGTCACACCTTTGGAGGGATAGTCAAACATTAAGCTCTACCTTCTCACCTCCTTATCCTCACCTTTATATGGAAGATTTTCTTTGTACATTTTATACATTTTTGTATGAGTATTGATATTATAGTTTTTTTACTTAATATCTAAGTTATAGAAGGTTTATTTGGTTTTGTAGGGATTTTGTGATTATAAGTCTCTTGGTGGCTCCAACATGGTAGTGCAAAAATATCAATTTACAAGCTCCCATTCTCTTTCTTGGATTATTTTTGTCAACTAATTTCATATGGTGTATCTTGGAGCAAAACTAAGCTCACTGATACATCTAAAAGGACAAAAAATGTATGCATTGAAAGTGAACTTACTAGGGTTTGTTGATTGTCATATATAGAGGTTTTTTAGGAGGGATCCATTAGAGGGCATTTAAAACTTTGTATGGTCCCTAGATAGTCAAGTATGACTTATATATAATCAATATAGCTCAAACAAGCCATACATGGGTTGTAGGTCTTATAGTATGTTTGATAGAACTTTCAATTTTTTATTAAAAAAATACTTTTTAAGATGTAGGCTTTGCATAGAGCCATATTCAAGTTGTGCAACAACAATATCAAGCGACATTGAAACTAATCAACCACTAGATTTCCATTGTTAGTGTCCACCTTTTAGTTTTCACTCACCAACTATTATGCCTTTGAACACCATTTTGATGCCACTTAACTCATTTTTGACACTAACAACTCATTTTCCATGGCCCGAGTGTGTTGTCTTTCCAGGCATCAATATGCACCTTTGGTTGTACATTTATTAATTAATTAAAAATAAGAATACAATGTGTTTTTTAAATTTAATTAATTAATAAATACAAAAAATATATGTATCCTAATGTTTGGGTAGACATTGTTTCGCCCAAGTGGCTTGTATTCATTTATGTTGTAAGTATTATTTAATTGAACACATGAATTTTAATCTAGGGTGGCCACTTGTCACCTTTGAATGTGCAATTTCTAGAATTTGTGAATAGTATGCTTATAGTTATTGATACGAGAATCCTATATGTTGTACTTTAACTCTTATAAAGTAGGTGGACATTATGATTACATTTTAATAAGTTTAGGATGTTGCAATATGTATTTTTTTAACCTTATTGGTGTTAACTTATAATATATGAATTATGACAAAAGAATATGATGTTTACTTGAAATATTAAATGTCCTTGATGCTTGATTATCTTTTGAATGGATTAGCATGTACTCATATAATTGTATGACTTAATTTTCAATGTAATTATTTATTAATGCTTGGATCAAATTTAGAATTCCTTTTAATCAAAAGTGAAGCTTAGGTAGTGAACCCTCTCTCTTAAGGTTTCCCTCTCATGCAAGCAAGGTGAATGCTTAGTTATGAGTAGAAATTTATATCATGGATTGATGAGATTTTATATAAAATGTATTATATATATGCATGCAATTATTAGAGTGTGAAATAAATGTATTTAGTTGTTATGGTGTTTTATTAATTTCAAGGCTCTAGAGATTACCATGTAACTAGCTTTAAATGTTCTTATAGTGTTTCTTATTTGAACACTTGAATAATCTTGAGAATGAATAGTGGGTTTTGTTTATATGTATTTAAATATTTTGTATGGCTTCTAAAAGTATAAGAGTAGAGAATTAATTCCTTCACAAATATTGATCTTTGTCTATTGATTCATCACTAGTATTCCTAATTGTGTAGTATTTATCACTTAAAGGAACAAGGTTTTGTAGACTAAAAAGAGCAAGTATATTAAAGAGATGGTTTTATTTTTATTAGGTAGTATAGGTTCATAAAGGAACATTGATTGTTAATGTGTGTATGTGAAATTATCCATCTCTAATCTCTTTGACCTCTTAGTTAAAAATGAGAAAATAGATAAAATGAGATAACTAGTTATGCATGAAATATTTTCTTAACTTATTGTCCTATGTTTTTGATGAAATAAGCCTCATTTATAGGGCATTGGACCCAAACACAAAAGGCCCTAAAGGGTAGAAAGTAATAAAAAAACAATAGGGTTAGAGGCCATAGGTCAGTGACAAAAAACTAGCAACTAATTAACAATAGAGTAATTTTTTCTAATAAAACATAAAAACACAAAACACCCTACTTAGTAAGCTTTTCCCAATCCTCTTTGAGAAATTTAAATATATCTTGCTTTTGAGAACTTGTACTAGGATCAATGGTCTTCTCATGCTTTTTTATTTCCTCCTATAACACCAACCCTATATAGTAACCGCTGAGTGGTGGATGACCTTCAGAGTGAAGTAGGAAATACCATTAATTTTTCTTTCTAGGCCATCCAACTGAGTTGATAGAGCAATGAAGTTTTGGGCCATCTTTGCACATTTTAGGAAGGTGCTCTCTTTGGGTTCTTTATTAGGGATTGTAGAGTTGTATGAATCACTTAGCATGGTATTAAGTCTAGGAAACAAACTCAGACCTTTAGTGTCCACCTCAACATCCTCATCATTTTCCTCTTTGATGCTACAATCCTCCTTCTTATCCTCTTTAGACTTATCACTAGAGATTTTGTCCACGATGATGTTGGAAATGGGCTTACCCACAAGTCTCTATGACCTCCAGGTGTTGAGGTTAGGGTAGTCAACATCCTTGGTCGAATCAAGTTCTCTTTTTCTATCTTCCTTACCCTTAGTCTTATTGTTATCATCTTCCTCATTATCATCAAAACTAGCCGAGTCTTCAGTTACATATAAATTAGCCATGGGATTCTTATTTTTGTTGGAAAATTATTTCATTCCAGTGTTAATCCTTTTCCCCAAACCTTTGGGGGGTGTTTTTGAGCTCACAAAGACTAGGAGTGGCAAATTTTTGGTTTAGAGTTCTCAAGATTTTTGAAGACTTGAGTTGCAAGTTTGGGGGTTTTGAATTCAATTCAAGGGTGGCATTCTAGGTAGGTAATTTCAACTTTCCTTTAGAATGAGGCATATCAAGCTTCTTGAGATGAGGGTTTGGGGGTTCTCTAATCAAGTAAGCACTAATGGGATTGGGAGGGAAAAGGGCCAAATGGAAATGATATTTAGCCTAAGGATTAGCCCTTGGTGGAGTAGGATAGGTTGCAAGTTAGGGTTTTTAGCCTTCATGTCTATGGCTTCTTTCACATACACCTCAAGCGAAGAGAGAAAATAGAAAGGGAAGCTAATGAGCACCTTGTTTCTAAAGTGATTTAACAAGAAGAGGTGGTAAAAATAGTAACATTTAAAGTGACCTTCCAAAGTGATATATTTCATCAGCATGAAGCATACCTTATCCCATGGGTGGGGAAGCTTGTCTCAATCATAGCTAGCATTGGTAAGGGTTTCTCCTTATTTAAAGAATAGGTTCATATTCTCCATATCCTACACTTTCCTATGTATTTTTAATTTTTGACAACTGCATTGTAACCCTATCACTTGAGCTATAAATTCTTCACTCACCTCAAAGGAAATATTACCCATTTTAACATGCCTCTTATTCCACGTATTAGAAAATTACATAGGAATTTTTTCATCATGCCCACTTAGACTCTCCATAAGCAGTGTCAAACCTCCTTCAACATAGATGTGCCAAAGTAAGGTGTCATTACGAAATTCCTCACAGGAACTAAGTTTTTTTTGCACACGCTCTCCTCCCATGATGCAATAAAATTTAGGCTAGTGACACTGTAGAAGGTTTCCAAAATTGGGCTTCAAGCACAAAAGGCTGGAGTGGTTTTTGAAAGTGGGAAGGAAATTTCTAGATGTAGTCTTTAAGATCGCTGATAAAGTTGAAAGAAGTAACATTAAATGAAATGGTTAATCATGCTTGAGATAGGGGGAATTCTTGGGAAAATGCAAAAAATCAACACATTTTCTAGTCTTGTCCTTTTTGCATCACCTTTAGGTAGGATACTAAAGCTCCTTGTAACAATATTCTTATTCCAATACTCAAAGGGATTGAAGCACATTTTTGGATTATAATTGAGCATGTTAGTAGGCAGGTTTCTTTTTATGGGAAATCTACTCTCATTCTTCAAATCCCAAACCGCGATGACATGGCTTATGACCTTGGCCTTAACTATTTTATCATTCCAACTTTTAAGGCACTTGTCAGCATAACAAACAGATTATGAGTTATCAAAATCATCCATAAAATTGAAAGACAATCCTTACATATCATACCACTTGAAACCCTTCTTATCACACTCACATCATTGTACCATAAGTCACATGTATGGAAAGGAAAATATTTGAAGTAGTTATTTTTACAAAGAATATATATAAGAAAATATATTATGATATTACTGTATATCCTCCACTTTTGGAGTGATTCTATTGTGTTGCTCTTCTAAGAGGATTCTTCTAACATTCTCTAGGAGACTTAAGTTGTTTCTCCAGCGTTTAATGGAGTCTAGCATTGTTCCTCTATTGGCCATGTCATTATCCACACAATTACCTTCCTTATAAGTATGAGATAGAATATAAACCTATCGAAGACCATCAAAAGATTTTGGATATCATTAATAATGTTAGTGATAGTCCATCCATCCTTCACCTTTCCTTTCACAACATGAATGACAAGCTTAGAGTCACCTTCAACCTACAATTTCTTTATCCCCAAAGATAGAGCAATCTTGACTCCCCACAACATTGACATTACTTCATCCATGTTACAGGATTGCTCCCCTAGTCTCCCAAAGAATCTGGCAATAATCCTGCCATAAGAGCTCCTAAGAATAATGCCATCACTTATTACCCTATGTTAAATGTCTTATGTGTAGTGATAATGGACAATTATATTCTTATTAGGGTATCTCTACCTTCCTTGTGATGCCACTTGGATAAATATAATATAATAAATAGTGGGTTTTGCTTATATGTATTTAAATGTTTTGTATGACTTGTAATAATATTAGAGTAGTGATAAGGGATGATTACATTCTCATTAAGGTATCTCTTCCTTCCTTGTCATTTAACTTGGATAAATATAATATAATTAATATTGAGCCTCTTTCCATGCGATAACTAACTATGTTTATTTAAGGAGACCTCTATATGATAAATGTGAACTCCCTGTTGTATTCAACTATGTTAGGAAGGGTATAATATACTCGCGTTATTTATTGGAATTTGATTTATAAAGGTTGAATTAAATTTCTTATTATTAAATTATTGTATCATGAAAGTGTAGCCCTTATTTATTTAGTAACATTATAAAACCCTACCTTGTTGACAATGATTTCTTTTATGAACAAGAACATAATTATAGAGGGTGCACTATCTAGCTCTTCCTCCTCCTTATAAACCTCATCCTTAGAGATGAAATGAATAGAAATTAAAGTGCTAGTTAGTTAGTTATCTCTTATTATTATGAAGGTTTCTAAGAATTAATGGACCTAAGGAGAAATAATAGTGAAGGAACTTATCCTTAGTTATTTGATTCGAACAAAATCCTTACCCTTTGTTAGTGCCATCTTCTTGTGTTTGGTAAGATTTAAATATCTTACTCCAAAATTGATATGAGTACTTCAGTTGGTAGAATGCACCTTACAAGAAAACCCTGCACATGTTAATTCTCATACTAGGGTTTATGTATCTCAAAATAGGACCTAAATCTAGTTGTAGGTAGAAGTAATGATTTAGTGAATAATTGTAGCAAAGTATGGTTGCCTAGGAATCCTGACACTAATGTTAAAGAATGAAATATGATCATGTGCTTATATCTCATTGAACTCTAATCGACATCCTTACTCTGGTTATTGAACTATAGGGATAAATTATTTCTTGTTGTTCTAAAATAAATTCTTATGTTGTCATAACAATTTTACCACATTGTGAATGCATATTTTTAGTGTATGAAATTTGATATAACTCTACTTGTGTGTGTGACTTGTTGTATTATGAATCTAATTGGGGAAATGTATCATTTTGGATCATTACCACTCTTTCCAAGTTGTAGAAGAATGTGGTGTTCTCCCCATGTATGTGTTTCCCCTACGTGCCTTTTTTTGCATGTGTAGTTGTAATTGTGTTAATGCCATCAAGTTATTGACAACACTTATGCATGTTTGTGTGCAAGATAATTCTATTATTGTGATTATAAAAATTAATTGGTTACATTGTAAGGTGTCAATGTCCACTGTTAAAGTTAGGCATTACAAGATATAAATCTCCAAACCACTTTTGCCTATAGGAATTTAATGAAAGATTGAACATCTTTAATTTCTAATCCTCATCGCCCACTTCTCTATTATTACAAATTTTATTTCAGCTTATCAAAGGGGATTGTCCAAGGGTTCGAGTTTAATTGGTTAAAGCATTGAGTTCCCATTGTGGAGACCCAAATTCAAATCTCAAAAGGAGACATCTAATACGAAATTCTAAGTTGTGACTCTTGGTCTTCCATAATTGGCTTCTAATGTGAAAATGGATTCTAAATAAGTAGATTTCTAAATTGTGATTCGTGGGCTTCCATAGATGATTTCTAGAGTGGTTACTTAAAAGGAACTAATATTAGTTTCACGGTTGTGATCGCAAGATCTTTGCATTGTCGCAAGATCTTCACATTCTCCAAAACACACATTCCAAGTAAATTATACTTGGATTTTTTTATTGCCAAACACGCAAGACTCAAAGTAAATTAGACTGGCAAGGGGAGACGCGTGAATTGAAAGGCATACTGAATAAGTTAAAACAAGAGAGAAGACCAGAAGTCATTGACATGGAGTCTGAGATGAAGGCTGAGAGTCTGATCTTAATGGTCAACATAGAAAACTTAAGATTTTCAGACACGCACCCTGTCTTCACACAATCGAAGTAGATTAGACCTGAAAATGGAATGCCAAGAAAAATAGGAAAACGATGGTAAATGGTGGTTTTAGGCTGTATATTAAAGTCATATTTAAAATTGTAGTACACGTTCTGAATTGGTTAATTATTCAAAACTGTATGCTTGACTTACAAACTTCAATTTTGTTAAAAAAATATTTTGCTTTAAGGTTAACCTAGGCCGAGATGTTTACAATTTAATATAAATAATATAATGAACAAGGGTATTTAGTTTCCTGATTGAAGAATGCAGGTCTTTGAAGAAGTTTTTTAATGTTGTTTGTCATGGATTTTGTTAGTGTAATGTCTCAAATCTTGCATCGGACTTCTAGTTTGTTTAGGGTCAAGTTTGTGGGTCAAGGTTTTCTTTATATCTGTGGCATTTCCTTCATGCATGGATTTTATCTTGCTTAGTGTATACTTCTATATTGAACTTGATTAATCTAAATGTTTAATTAACTCTTCTTTGATATCTAGGAATAAGTAGTATCTAAAAATACCTTGGAGGGATTGTTGCAATGCCACAAGGGAACATGTTCACCAAGGTTAACACTTAGAAATGTGTGTAAAAGATCAAAAGCCACATGTAAGCACCCCAAAATGATATATGCAAATTTTTACATTTGTAATTACATGTAGTACTAGATTATTTTATTATTAATTGCTTCATACATGCATCTAGGATGAGAGAGGAGGATCAAATATGAGGGATGTGAAATTGATTGATTTATGAAGACTTTTAAATACAATAACATAGCATCAAATCATGCAAATGTATGTTTAGTTGGCTCCCTATATGGCTAGTAAAATAGGTAGGAGATATCAAAAATGGTTTTTAAAAATTTAAAAATTTAGGGGTCAAGTACAACCATGGGGTTGAGCTTGTATTTGTTGAAATGATCTATGATAGGATGTCATTTGAATGAGGTGGGTAATTGATATATTAGGATAGTTGTGTAGCTAGGCATAATTAATGTATAGCCTTAGTGAATGTATCAAAATGCCTGTATGTAAAGATAAGTTGTAGATAAATGTATATAGATGTGTGTGTATGGGGATACATAAAATCTAGAGGAATGAATGACCCAACATTGCACAAGATTGCACTATTTTATAAATTCTATGGGATGATCTCTCTCTCTCTCTCCACACACACACATACATGCTCTCAAAATGGACACAAAATTAAATGGGAAATGACATGGGTATGTAAAATTTACCATTTTATATTTTTCTCCCACTTTGAGGTGCATCAATCTTAGAATGACCATACATATTTCTAAGTATGTAACACTCACAAACATACATCTCATGTGCATCAATATTCAAAGACAAAAGGATATCATGGGGATCCATGTAAAGTATAGACTGTAATAAATGTGATCATGTAGGTTCATCCTTTGGTATATGCTCTTTAAAGGAACCTATAAAATAGGGGGAAAGTAAAAAATGAGTAGATTTTACCTCATGCAACTAAAATTAGGTTAAATTATGAACTTTATATGCTATCTAGGAAATAAGGAAAATAAGACATCAATAATTCTAGGGAATTTTACATGTTTGGAAAGTACTAATGCTCATTTTTCCTTGGTGGCCAAAAAATGATAGTGGATGGGGCATTAGTGTTTCATGTGATAAGGTCACAATGACAGGTCTTTTATCTAGCATCTATCACTATCTAAAAGCTCAACATTAAAATAATCTAGTAATATAATATATGCCCTCTTCAATTATTTGCATCTATAAGAGGCAAGGAATTGAAAGAGAAGGAAAATTATGTATGCAATATAAATGTAATCTCAAGATAATCATATAAGCATGTGAATTATGTAAGATAATAGTGCAAATTGCGTAATGTATAATGGGGGTGTGGCCCTCAATGGATAAAACCACCCAAATAAGCATATAGGGCACTAGGAAAGGCACACACCCTAATGTGACATCATGAAAACATGATGGTAAGACAACCATTAAATCAACCATTTAACTAATAATAGACATCTTATCCTCATTCACTCCATCTTTCATGAATAAGCTTTTGCTTTGAAATCAAATCCTAGCATCCATCTATTTTTGTAAACTCCTATATATTGATTGAGATTGAATCCTTCATTTTCAATAATCATGATCTTGGTTTAAGTTGGTAGACACTATTAAAATGAGCAATAGACATGCATTAAAATCAAGAGCTCATCCATACTATCATTTGCTTTTTATTTTTCTTTATATACTTTTTCAATTATATGCATTTTTTAATATTTCTATGTATTAAAGTACGTTAGTCTTATTTCTCCACCCAATTTTTACGCGGAAGGCGTGTCCTTATATGAACTTTTCAAGTTCATTTTCTCCTTCAACGGTTGAAACATAACAAGAAGCTCTGGTTGACAGTGAAACAAATCTCAGCCGTCCATCATTTTTCACCATTTTTCGGTTTTTCCCTCGCCGTTACCGTTTTCCGGCCGAATCTCAACCGTTCATAGTTTTTTCCCATTTTTTCGGCCATTTTTTTCAGCTGTTTGCCGCTGATTTCCGTGGCTTTCCCTTCCATCTCCAATTTGGCGAGCTTTGCAGCCTGAAAATAAGGCTTCGACTAGGCTTTTAGAGTATGTTTATTAAAATGAAAATTACGGGTTTGAGTATGTTTATTAAAATGAAAATTATGGGTTTGAGTTTAGATTTTTTATTTTCATTTTTTCTTTTTTGATTTTCGTTTCGCTCATTTTTCACAATTTTTTTAATTATAAATATTTAAATTTTAGTTATTTTTTATGTATTAGAAATTATTAGGTATAAATATAATATATTTTTATATAATATTTATTTTATAATATATTTTTTTATAAATTAAAAAATATTTCACATATTAATTATATATTATGTTTATATTTAATTACTACTTTTTATTATAAAATATATACTATATAGAATATTTATTTTTAATATTACATTATTTTATATATATATATATTTAATATGCTTTTAAATAATACATTTAACAAATATTAAACATATAATGTATTAAATATTTTAATTAGTATTATATGTAAAACATATAACATATAGTATATCTTAAATTATATTTAGATCTAATAATATTTATTATATATAACATAATCTATAATAATAAATATAGTTCATAATGTTATATTAGTTTTATATAATAAATAATTTAGCTTATAATATATGATGCTATATTATAAAAATATATAATAGTTAATACATAAATAATAAATATAATAGATTAATATAATAATGACATAAATAATACATATTTATATAATAATATAATAGTTAATACATAAAATTTTACAAATAAATATAATAATATTATTTTATAATTATAAAAATTAATAATAATATTAAAATCATTTTTTAAATGACCTAACAATTGATCTCATTTACTAAATATATATTATATTTTTAACAAAATTATTAAATATATATATAAATAAATAAATTGTTATTATATATATATATATATATAAACAATTATGTCAAAAAATAGACCAAAATTTATCCTAATTGACCTTCCACACTTCTTCGGCGTACCCATTGCACACTAAGGTGCAATAGCTAGTCTATAGTCTACCTTTATACCAGCGAAAATATATTACAATTACACTTTTTTCTTGGATTTAAAATATAATATATTACAGATGTAGATGTATATGCCCGCTATACAAATCTGCTGGATTGTCAAACACGCACCGGGTTTGATGGTTTAGAAATTTTCAACGGATTTGAAGGCCTGTGAATGGAATGGCGTACTGAACAAGTTAAAACAAGAGAGAAGACCACAAGTAATTGACAAGACAGATGAAGGTTGAGAGTGCTGAAATTTCCATAACCATGCCAATTTTACTTAATACTTTCATACATTTTTATATAGTCAATTTGATTAGTTATTTGTTCTTCATTCATATATACATAGAAAATTTATTTTAGGTCAAATTTATAATATTCAAGATTTTAAAAGTTTGGGATTGACTTTAAAATTTCAAATTTCAAATTCAAATAATTGATTCCTTCTCGTTTTTATTAAGTATTGGGAGTTAACTTGAGGCTATTCTTAAACTATTCTTAAACCATTCTAGTTCAATGGTCATTGAATTTTTTTAATTGAAGTTACCAAAGCTAAGTTCCTTATCCTCATTTAATTTTTATATATTTATTGCACATTTATCAACTTAATTGATGTACTCTAGATTAATCACAACTAATTATTTGGTTTGATTTAATTAGCCTAGAATCAAGTAATGAGACTTTGTTCCCTTACATTTTGGTGAACTCTTACAACCATTAGGGTTATACCTTCATTCCTCTTATGGTTTTTAAATTCAATTTTGTTTTGATTTTATCATTCATTTTCAAATTTCCTTAGGTCAAGGGAGTCTTAAGTGGCCATTTTTTTCTTCTAAAATCAAGAAAGATTGACCTTGGATGAGAAATTGAAGATAGTTATATGCTCAAAATTTGAAGACATGACAAGAACAAGATTCGTAGTGCTTCAAATCTACTTTCTAAACTACTATATTTTTTTAAATGGTGGAGATTAAAGGGTTCAAAAAAGGAGAGCACACAAAGTGCTCCTGTTTCTATCCAAAAAACATAACATTTGGTGAGCTCCCTGCAAAATATTAACTTTTTTTAGTATTTCAAAAATCACTTTAGTGATAAATTAGCTAACACCATGTAGTTTATACCTAACTTTTCCACTATTTTTTAATGAATATATTTTTACTAATTTTCAAAGGAGATACAACAAACTCCATCAATATTTCAGAGGATTGACTCATTGACACAAAGCTAGGCTTGACAATGCAATTCTCTAACAAATATTTGACTCTTTAAGGCAAATGATCTTCTATCAGAGTTTTGTCAAGTTAGTCCCTAGTAGAGTCACCATTTATGTTGGTTATTTTTAATTAACCAAACTTAATCTCACCACTTCCCTATGAATCTGCCAAAATCCAATCATTAGAAAGGGTAAGGATTGGCAACCACGTAAGGATTTCTAGAGTCCTTACTTCACTTTGGGCTCTGTGAAACCCAAGAGGGTGGTCCTAAACATGTCCATGTGATATTCATTTTATCAAGAAAATTTCTATACAGAGATAGGTTCTGATGAATGCAAGTAGACAATATTCATTAAACATTTGGCCGACCTTTAAACAAACTATTATCTATTGCAAGGAACAAGGTGATACCTCAGATTGGGACATTGTGATAGAAGGTGTATTAATTGTTGTTCATTCTCATTCCAAGCTCTTTGATCTAGTGCATTACTAACTCACTTATGTTTAAGATAACCTAAGGAAAAGACCAGTGCCTCGTCTATTGGGATAATGGAGTCATATTTGTAATTTTTCAGTAATATCTTAGCAATTTAACTCAGTAATTGGTAGATTATTTTTATACTACCTTGTAGTATTCAACTCACTATGTTTAAAACATAACTACTTACCAAATCCTATATCCTTTCTTCACAAACCCATGACCTTATTTAAGCATTAAATAAATTCTTTGAATTGAAGCAGAAATAAACTCATTCATTCAATTTAAACAACTAAAGATAAATGAAGAGATCATTAACCATTTCATTCATAATTTGAGATAAAATTAGATAGGAGAGAATATATTTTAGAACTAATACTTTCTTCTATTATTGTTGCTACTATAAAACCACTTTAACATCATTACATTATGACTCATACCCTAAACTCGTTCCTAATATATTCATTAGTTCATCTGTTTATAATATGCTCCTGTCTGAGCTTAACTTTTTCACCTAGACCTTTTGAGACTCAAAGATTGAATTCCCGTAATCGACCTTGAAATCCCTTTTATAAAATAAGGGAACAACAAGCATTAGGCTAAATTATAGTTAAGTTTCATTTTCATTTCAAACCTAATTCCACCCGAATTTGAGATATTCCCTAAACAAATACATTTAAACATTGCAAAATAGGGGAAGACAAAACTCCACATAATTCACTAAAGAAGACCAACCAACCCTCCAAAAGGCACCATTTTTTCTTGCAACATCTCTAGAATCCCTCATTCTCGTAGACCAAAGAAGATTCTCCACCGGTACCAGAAGCCAAAACTTATATACTACCTGGAAAAGGCATACTTGCCACCAAAGAAATGTAGTCCAACACCTCTCGATCACACTAGCCAAAAATATTTCCACATCAACATTAAAGACAAAATGCCATGAAAATGCTAAAGAGAACAATCTTGATGCGGTGGCAATTGTGTCATAAAAAAGAAAAAAAGGGCAAGGACACTACTCTGAGTCGCCAGCATCAGAGTATGCATGCTCGCTCCTTGCTTGTGATAAAATTGGAGGAACCATCACTCCTCCCTCATCAGAGTCTTCAAATGACACCAGGGAAAGAAGATAATGGTTGTACTCTGGGTCAGTATCACCTCCACCATTCAAAGGGATGTTTGAAACTTCAATGGGAGAATTGTGTCTCCCTAGGTAGGCCTTATGATACTTGTTTCTTTTCTTTTCTCTCTTCACAGGCTCAACCGAATCTTTCCCTTTAAACTTGACCAATTCTTCTGAAATGGTCCTTCCTCTCAAATTGTACATGCTCATGACCACTGTCTTCTTAGATTTCTTGTGTGCTTTCTTCTCCTTGGTGTTTCAGGAGCTCCTAGTATCTCAACCTTATTCTCAAGAACATCATCTTTCAACTTAAACAACCTAAGTCTCCTAGACCTTTGGACTGGCTTGATAGACTCATTTGGATTGCTCATTTTCACAATGATTAAGATAAGAACAAGGAGACTCATAATTTGTAGAAAAAACCTCACAAATTTACTCTTAACAAGACTCTTTGATGAATAGACAACTCAAGACTTCCACAGTTCCAATTAACCCAAAAGTACAGATAATAAACCCTCACCACCCTAGGACTTTAAAACCCATAAACTAATATAGTTGTTATTGAAACAAGCAGGTATGAGTACCTACTTACCTGGGAAAAGTTTAATATGATACCTCTGCAACCTTTGACCAAAGAAACTCTTCTCCAACCTCTCATAGACTTAAGCTCAATTTTCAACAAACTGATTACAAACTATGAAGAAAAGTATGGCTATCGGTCCTCATTATATTGAGCAATGTAAGTGTGCCAACCATTAATACTCAAGGAAAGCTTGTGCAAGCAAACTAACAATAAGCTACTTGATTTTTGAACATCAACCATCAGTTACACATTGAGACATTTGATTCAATGGATAATTATAATCAAGGTAATTAATTATGAAAAAACTAATTGCATGCACTTGATTCCTTTTCCTAATCAAAAAATCCCAAGTAGATATTCATCCACCCTATATGCATATTTAATCACATACTTAGCCTTTAATAAAACCTGTCATGTCATATTTACCTGCTTGCCTGTGGGAATTAATCCACTTGCAATTCATCATAATAGGACAACGGGGAGCGATCTTGATTTGATCTCAGAATATCAGCCCGTAGTCTGCCTTACTTCAATTTCACCTTCCCACATATACTAGCATATGATAGAATTAACGACCATAATCAAAAGTATTTCCTAAATCTCGAACAGGTGTCGAAAGAAACTAGTTAGATAATATGGTGTTTTTTTAATCTTAGTGTCATCTCATCCAAATTTTAGCACTACTTTATCTCCACTAAAGTTTATTTGAGCCCTTAAAATATTACATGTGGTAGTTGCCCACGTGCTTGTTGAGAAACAAGACATACAAATGGGCCTCTTATGAGATGGAAGGGAGTGGTCAGGATTGATCCACATCACCAACGACCACCGTAGATTCCATTTCAATACCACTTGCATATCATAAAAGGATATCAGGCCCACCTGAGAAAGGTAACACATGTCCAACGCCCGCTAGCCCGTGTGATTACTTCACTGCAATACATAGAACATATGGGCATGTGGGGAATGGCCTAGATGAAGACACGCATGCATTGTAACATTAGTCATTGATCTCTCTCAAAGCTTCACCCACCAATCCTTTGGAAGAAATGGTCCCACCACTAAACATGACACATGACAACCACCTACTAGTCTGCTTGATTATTATAATGAAAAATGAAACAAAGTGGGTGCGCGGGGAGCGACCAAGATGTAGCCACATCATTCAGTTAACCATCGTTGATCTCCTTTTAATACTGCTTATAATCTTTATCAAAGAGACGAGGCCCACAAATGCACGATAGATGTGGCTTACACCCACTAGCCCATGAGAATAAAATAATAGGCAATGAAAAAGCTCAAGAACATGAGGAATCATAGTGATTTGTTTGCGATGATCGAATGGTTAGCATAGGACTTAAATATCTACACATGCAACAAATGCTAGTCAGGGACATGAATACATGGATTAAGGCCCTAGGAAATATTAAAATGTGATCTTAGATCAAGGTAAACTTTCATAAAAGATTTCAACTGTGAAAAATAATGACAACATTTTAAAACAACCATGGACATCAACCGGTATCATTAGGATTTAGGGGTAAGTAAAATAATGAATTTGATAGCTTGAGTCACAACTTAGACAACCGAGAACTTGCATCAGAAGGTCAACAAAAAAATAGAACACTAGTTATGATTTTTAGACTCAAAGGTTAATTTCGAAGGTTTTTGATAACACAAACCCTAAAACAATGATGAGGATTATAACCTAGAGCCCCAGGACAAGGGATTAAACCAAATTTTGTAGGACTTAAAATGGAACCAAAGAAATTTTCTGAGGGGTTCCATCAGTGGCTCTTGTTGGGGACACATGCCTTTCACAGGCATGGTGAGATCCAATAATCTTAGGTTGAAGTAGACCATGCACAAAAAAGAAAACCAGGACGAACCCAAATCAAGTAAGAAGACCAGACCAAAACAACCAACATATGTATAGTATTTACATAGACAACAAAACTTAACCAAAAGATTCAATATCCATCTTCTTTGAAACCTTCCTTTGAGGTGCAAGTTTTTAATCTGCACTATGCAATTCTTCCAAGCTTCAACTTTACTTGGTGGCCCCAGGCCCCCAAACTTAGGACTAATACTTACCCTTGTCAAATACCTTATTTTCCACTATCTATATCATATCAAGGCTACAAATATTCTTATGGATCACTCACCTATTGATCATGTTGCGGTAACTAAAGTCAACCACCATGGACATTTTCCTGAACTTTTTATTATTACTTTCATTCATGTTCAATTTTGAACTGTGATCAAGCACTAACTGAAACACATGATCAATGGAACATTTTATTTGACTTAGCTTGCAATTATATTCCACCAAATTCCCATCCAACTGGATAGGGGAAGTGGAACATTCATAATCCATTTGACTACTACCATCATATAAGCTGATATCACATTCATTTTTCTTGTTAAAATGGAAACCCTTGTTCATACTCCTTTCAGGATTCCCATCTAGGGACACATACTCATTTTGTGTGATGAAAAAGAAACATTCATACACAAGTTTTTGTTCAAACTGGTGTTCACATTTTAATTGGTTTTATGTTAGCTTAAATTTTAAAATTTTAAAAGACTTTTTGGCACTCATGGGGGCTATACATTGGCCCCACCTAAACAGGGCCAAGACTAGGGGCCAACAGTTTGTTGGCCTAATAATGACACCCCTTATTTGGCTTTGTTAGTACCATCAACTAATAATACCAATATTAGTGGCCATAAGGGGTATGGGGGTTTGCAGACCCCCCACCCCAAAGTTTTAATTTTTATTTAATTTTTAATAAAAATTTAACTATAGTTTTAATTTGATTTTAATTTTAATTTATTTCTTATAGATGACTTTAGGACCATACAGTTGAATAAAAGAGTGAAATTTTTTTCCCTCAAGCCTTTAGGTCAAAGTAGGTCAAGTTTTATGTCAATATTCATCTCTTAGGCCTCTTGGATCTAAAAGGAAGTAGGGTATGTGAAATTTTTTCCTACACTAAAATTCTAAGGAGAGTTCTGTGAAATTTTTAATATTTTAACAATTAAAAAAATAATAAACACATTTAAACATAAAATAAAAAATAAATATCATAACAGAGGTGTACATGGGTAAAACCCTTTCCAGAGAAAAACCCCACACTCCAAAGTAGCTTAATGTACTCAATTTAGTTACAATTACAATACACTTGCAGATCAAGCCTTCATAAATTACTAGAGATCTAGAGGAATTCTTAAAACATAAACTATATCTACAAAAATCTTCTCAAAACCTCCATCTCAAGAACTTAATATATAGGAGATACAAAATCTAAAATCATAAAATAGTAATAAAAAACCCATGAGCTAAAACCACACAAAAGTGGTGCCCAAATTATCACCCAATAAAAAATGCCTTATGATGTGTCATAATATGAATCATAAATTGGTCAATAGGTGTAATTCCCATCTATAGCTCTATGTGTCCAATAACTTCAAAGATTTCCTACATAGACTTCTAGAGGACATAAATTTTATCTAGTGGGTCAATTGGGTCCATTTTTAAGAAAATAAATACTTGGAAAGATCTACACAACATACATCTTGATAAATGGTGTTGAGCAATCATGTTTTTTATTTTGGAAAAAAATTAAGCCTATAGCCTAGAAATCAAGAGTTTTTCTATTTTATGTACCCAAAAATTGCACCCTTTATAATATTAACATTAGGAGTAAGTTTGAGACACCTTTCCCAATATAATCCAATTGCAAGGTTCCTTTTGTTCTATGGGATCATCTATAAAACTATGTGCAGGTGAATTCCTAGTCTAAAAATACAAAACAAATAGAATGCAAACAAGGAAAGCATAAACAACACCTCAATGATTAGCCTAGTTGAACTTGAACAAAACCAAAGATAAAAAGAGGTGTGTTACCTAGTATAAGTTGATGAGTTGGTTGGCCCTGTTGATTTTGTTTGAATGTGTGCTCCTTTAGTTGGCAAGTAGCATGCAACCCAACTCTAAGTGATCATGGGATGATGGGGAATGCAATGATGCAAATGGGTATTGCAATGGATGCACAAGGTGGATGCAAATGAAGCTATAACAATGGAGGTTATTGGCTTGGATGAGTACTTGAGAGTTAGAGTGCAACTGTGTGTGATTGATGATCATACAAAATGAGGGAAAAATCCTCTAATTTTAGGGGAAATGCCTCTAGAAAAATGAAGGGCCAAGAAGAGGCCACCATGGACAAGATCAAGGGCTAGGGTGAGTTATGGACTCACAAGCCCTCACATCTTGCCATGTGGCAGATGAGGTGTCAAAAGCGAGATGAGGTGGAGGTACCTTATGGTACCTAGGGATTGGGACAAGATCTACTCATAAAGGAGGTCCTTATCTCTATGTGGGTGATGGGATGTGTGAGGAATTTAAAATTCCTCAAATATCCACATGGGGAAGAGGGAAGGAATTAAAAATTCCTTAAAAATACCTAGGGAGAATAAATGTGAATTTTAAATTATGGAGGATGTGACACTAATCTTAATTAGGGGTGTGCAAATCCTAATCACAAATTAATTAAATTAATCTAGATTAAAGATGAATTATGGAGGATGGGATAAGGAGAGAGAAAATGATGAATTTAAAATTGGTTTAAATTCATAAAGGGAAAATGACTAAATTAAATAAATTAGAATATTTATTTAATTTAGAGAAGAAATGGGACAAGGGAGAAAGTATTTAATTATTTAATTAAATACCTTAGGAACATTAGAAGAAGGGAATATTAATTAAATAATAAATTATCTAATTAACATAGATGACGGATGTGGGATAGAAGAATAAAGGGGATGAATTTCACCATATAGGGGTGGTCAAATTCTAATTTCTACATTTTTCCCTTCTTTGAAATACTGTTAGAATAAATAGTTTTTCGAAGAAAAATAAAATACAAATGACTCCATTGAAGTAAAGACTAGAAAGCAATGTCCTAGCATGGGAAAAGTTGTGTAGGCTGTCTAATTGTAGAAAATGAAGGGAGATGCCCCGGTTTTGCAAGGAAGTGGATAGGATGGAGGAATGAAGGAAAATGACAAGGTATGCCCCCTCGAGAGGGAAGATGGGAAAGAAAAAGGGGCCCTGGGTGACTTCTCGATATAGAGAAATAAAGGGTACAATGTGATAGAGTGTGAAAAACCATGAAGAATGGCTTTTGAATGGAGGAAAACAGAAAAATGGTGTGCGAATGGCGGCCCACAGAAGAAAATGGGGGAAATGAATTAAAAAGAGGTTAAATAAAGGGTAAAAATTACCCAAAATTTAAAAAGGTTAAAAAGGGGGAAAAGTGATAAATTATAAATAGTAAATTTCAAAATTACTATTTACCATTTGCACACTTGGTAGTTGACTCAGCAAGAGAGAGAGAGGGAGTGAGTGATGAGGATGGCTGGAGGGAGTAGTAGCGAGGAAAAGGGATTTGTAGATGATGAGCTCATCCACTAAGGTGAGGAGTTGCGCCAATACTACTATGAGCACATGGTACCCAGCTAGGTAAGATCCAAAACCCTACTTCGTGATTTGAGTTGGAATTTAATGCATTTTGAATTTGGGATTTTGGGTAGACAAGGGTACAAACCCATGGTGGATGGGAAAATTCACTTGTCCATACAGCAAGTTCACCCGTCCATTGCGGCAGGTGATGAAAAAGGCGAAGTTTCCGCTCTCAGAGGAAAACACACTAGATAGAGAGGAGGCAGAATTCGACTAACACACAGGGGAGCACACATGGGAATAAAAAAAGGTGATTTTGACTAATTCTCTAGTGGGATGGACTAATTCACGGACAGGAAAGGAGAGGGGCAAATTTTCTAGGAAAGAGGCGAATTCACGGGGTTGAAAAAAAAGGCAAATTTTCCAAAAGAGAGGCAAATTTGATGGGCGGTAGAAGAAAGGGAAAATTCACCAAAAAAAGGGGTGAATTTGTGAACAGGTGAGAAAAGGGATAGATTCGCCTATAGAATAGGTGAGTTAGGGCACTGCTGAGGAGAAGGGCGAATTCACCCAAAAGAGAAGTGATTTTGTGCATGCAAGGAAAAGGGGCAAATTCACCATGGAAATAGGAAAATTCAAAGACTAAGGTAAAGGGGCCAAATTTTCCAATGAAATAGGAGAATTCACAAGAAGACTGGAAAATGAATGAATTCTTTTGACACCAGGGAAAATTTTCTAGAAACATGGGGCAGGAGAAAAATGATAGAAAAAGAAATGAAACTGATGAAATACTGACATACTATTTTGTGTGGATGCAGAAACTTGAGACATTGAGGATGTCAGAGAGGAATTCAAGGGTACTGGAGGTGACTATCAAGGCGATGACAACCCATGACCATGCGACATTGGCATAGGAAGGGTTATTGCACATGTTGGGCTATCCCAACATCAAAGCGTATCAGGATCTCTTGACAACATTGATGGAGTGATGGAGCTCAGAGACCTTGACATTCTATCTCTCGATGGGGGAGATGATGGTGACACTGGAGGATGTGTAGAGGATATTACGACTACCCATCAGAGGGTGCTTGGTGAGCTGGACATGGAGCTAGGGGAGAGAGCGAGACAAGAGCTTACGAGCAATCTTTGGATGAGCCGATCTCCCTATCCAGGGGGAGTTAGACTTGGACAAGTGCTTGGGATTGGAGGTACCTGCATTGCTATTGTACCTTTGCAGCTTGATTAGTGGGATACTACTACCAAATAGGAGTGTACGATTTTGCAACCTCAAGATCATTGAGGTTTTCAACCATATTGTGGAGAGAAGGGAGGGAGAGTTTTCATGGGGGGCATGTGTGCTGACACATGTGACACTACTCCAGGTGTGGGCTTGGGAGCATATGAGCATGGTGAGGATAGGGGTTTTGATAGTAGGGGCACAAGATGAGATATTATCAGTAGCATATTGGTATGGTACAGAGTGCAGTTGGCAACTGCACTACCTAGATGTCAGTGACTTGGAGGCATGGAGGAGGAGGTTGGATGATTTGAGTGGGGATCAGATCATATGGAGACCTTACCAGAGGCGATTATTTTCAGGATGGAGAGAGGATGAGAGGAGGCACAAGTGCTACTTTTTCATAGTATACAACTTGATTAGTTGGAACCCACACATTTTTGAGCTACACAGACTAGACAGGGTCACAAGGAAATTTGGCATATAGCGGGATACCTCGCTGAGGCCTCAAATATTTTGGCGGATTACCCAGGAGTGCTTATGGGGTGAATAGATCATAGGAGAATTTGTGAGGTAGATGTGGGAGGACTTGTAGTTGGTGCCATATCCAGGGAGAGGAGGGGTGGTAGATGCAGGGGTGATAGTGCGATACTCTGCATGGTGGACAGAGCATAGGCTGAGACAAATGATGATAGTGCACTTGATTGTAGGCGCACTAGGATAGGACTTAGAGGATGAGAGGAGATTGGCTGGACAGAGGAGAGTTAGGAGGAGAGGTGGTCGGTAGAGGAGGGGTGGAGATAGAGAGGCTGAGGCTGAGGAGGTGAGAGGAGACCCTCGAGCAAGAGGACATGGGGAGGTGATGGAGGAGGATGCCCCAGAGGTACAACCACTGGTGATGGTACTATATGCACCTCCACCACTTGAGCATCTAGCGGTATTGTTGAAAGGATCCCTAGCAAGATTGAGGATCGCAAAGCATAGGCTTTGAGAGTTAGAGGCAAATAGGGACGGGTTGCAGGGCGAGGTGGATAGGCTATAGAGAGAGGGGGAGAGGGACTATACGGCCCTAGAAGATGATGCAGGATGATAGGTACTAGAGGTAGAGGTAGAGAGGGATGACCTCAAGAGGCAGCTAGCAAAGATGCAGGGAGGTATGGAGGAGATGATGAGGGAGAGGGACGAGCTAAGGAGGGATCGAGATGAGCTTTGAGACAGGGCCAAGTGTGTAGAGTTGACAACCATGGATGTAGGGGTAGTGTTAGAGAGAGTAGAGGCAACGATGGCACAAATGAAAACCATGTAGGGTGAGAGGGATGCAATAGTAGATCAGATGTCCCAATTACAGACATAGGTAGATCAATTGAGGATGGCACAAGATGCATGGGATCAGGAGAGGAGGTACTTGGCTGGATTATGAGAAGGGTATAGGGTAGAGTGGGACATGGCTAGGGCATAGGAAGCAAAGAGGGATGAATATATGAGAGAGTCCAACTATTATGTGGGGGGCTTACTTTAGATAGGTTCTAGATCTCACACTGCGTGTACCTCCATATGTTCGAGTAGTACGAAAAATTCCAACATGGTCACAATCATTAGGGAAACATACATGAGGCTACAAATGCTATCAAGAGACTCCCTCATGCAGAGGACTAGTGCCGGATTCCCCATAGAGGTCAGATGAGGCCAACACAGGGTAGTGAGGATAGAGGAGAGAATAGGAGACATGTTTTTTTGATAGGTGTAGGGTGAATGTGCAGTGGATAGGGATAGAGACCACAGATCCCACCGTGCATATCAAATATAGATCATTTTATTCACTAATGTAGTCTCTACATTTGATTTAGAGCCCTGTACTTGTATTTTATTCGATGATTATCAATGGATATGATGGACATGTATCATCATTGTATGATGGAATTTATTATGGACTTTATGATGGGCATGATATTTTGATATTTATATGATATGTGATGGACATTATCGACCCTATGTGTTACTATATGATGGATGTTTATTTATGCACATGTGTATGTATGTGTTTTATTATGGATGATGATGATGATGATGATTATGATATATGCATGTGTCTATGATTATTTATGTTTATTCCCATGTGGATGACATGGATGAAATGCATGATTCCTAACACTTTATGATGTAGGATGTAATGGATGATTTATGATGTTATATGCTATGAACATGAGACTAATGATTTGTGATGTAGGGGGTGATGTATGCATGAGGATGGAAAACTTATGCCTGCAATGGATATGTTTAGAAATCTTTGTGATTGACTCAAAAAATGTGATCCAAAAATGTCAATCATTTGATAGCACATGGACATCGGTCTTGTACACTATACAATCAATTTGCTTTTAATTCTAGTGGGAAATTTTTCTAGGAATATTATTATGGTTTGATGTACGTTATGAAAATGTAATGGGATGGATTGATATGAAAAATGTGATGTATGCATATATTCTAATGAGATGGACTAATATGATTAGAATAATGAGTCTAAACAACCTAAAAAGATAATGCAAAGAATTGATAATGAAATGAACATAAGATGCTTAGAATAACCAATTAAGATTAATATAAACACCTTAATATGAACATGATATGATAAATGCAACGGATGTGATGACATGAATGTCGTTTGGGATCAAATTGTACTTTCTATGTTTAATATGACATTGATCAAGATTAACGAATGATTGGATTTACCTATTTTCTATGACAGGCATGCTTTCCCTTATAGTTATGTATCAATCTCATTTTCTTTGGTCATTTTGCACGTCATAGACCAGGAATTTGATAGGAGAGATGACCTTGGTATTGTCGGCGTAATAATTTAATGCAACCTACATGAATGATGTGATTAATATCTAAATTAAATTAGCATAGGAATGAGTGTAAATAAGGGGTTGCATAGTGATGGAAGCTATTAATAGGTCTCCTTTATTTGTGTATCATGCAAGGTTTAGCTTATGGCAAGTACTTTCCCTGTAATCATTATTTGAATGAGGGATGATGGGTGTGATAATGTATCACACATCAAGATGAGAGATGAGGTGTGGTACTACACCTATCAAAACCATAGGAATCCTAAGAAGAAAAAGGAGATGGGAGATTAATGTTTGCACAACCAAAATTACCAATCATAGGTTAGGGAAAGGATAGATGGGGGGAAATGCAATGCAATAGGATGGAAAATGAAATGCAGTCCTAATGCTATTTTTCCATTTTTAGAGAATTGATTTTTGCTATAACACAAGACACAATATGGCGAGGTATGAGGAATCAAGGCAGATTAGTGTCTAATGCATGAAACAAACAAAACAGACAAGGAGGCTATCCCAACACCCCAAAGTCATAGTGACTTTGGTCAGGCTAGGCATTGGGATAACCAAAAACACAAAGGATGCCCTAGCATAACACAAGACCATAGGGATATTGGTGGGTACTACATGAGACAACCAAGAAGACATAAATAGACAAAAGATCAATATATGCCCCTATGTTTACCAAAAAAGCACACCATGATATGATGGATCGTGGTGACCCTGACGAGGTATAATAGGAAGCTCAAATGATAAACAAAATGCAAAAAGCATCACAAGAAAACAATCAATTTCAAATGTCCTTTTCCACAGGATCAAGAGGTGGAAAGGATTGATGTGGTGTGATGTAGGAAGGATGCATCCTATTAAGACCAAAGATGGAGACTAAACTAAGTGATCAACATGACTCAAGATAGTCCAAATTGATTGAACCTTGCGATACTAGTGGATCTCATTTGTTAAGAATCAACTAGATAGGGACATACTCGATGACATGACACAAGATAGACACACCCTAAAGACCTAGGGGCTCGAGGAATAATTAGAGATTAGCCTTGCCTACATGAAAGCGTAGAGCCCTTATAGTTCGATAAAAGATTGGTTCAATGGACCATGGATAAAAATGGAAAGGGGACAATGGAGACCTCATTGGATGACAAAGATTGGATGGAAAAAATCCCCAAGGGCGGATCAAATGATTGACCTTGCCTATGTGAAAGTGCAGGGGAAATGTAGTTCGAAAAGAATAATGACAAAAGATGGGACCAAATAGATAAAGGACAAACGACTGACATGACAAGACAGACGAATGCCCTAGGGGCAGATCCAAATTAGTTTGCAAACCGTACTATTATCGATACTAAAAAATAATGAGGATATTTGTCAAGGCAGACTGCATCCACATTAAGGTGTATGCATATAGATTCATTATTAATGACATGATAGGATGCAACCTAATGAGGACCAACATGATGAAGGACCCTAGATGAAGGTGAGAGAATGAATGATGACACAAATAAATGACACAAGCTCAGATTGGGATAAAAATCTTAGGATTGTGGATAGCCGATGAAAATTGTCTAATTCTCAACCAAAACATACCAAGCAGTAGATAATCGAGTGTAGATGGAAGGAATGAATCAATAGTGTACTAGGATAGGATGTGAGGATAAGATGGATGGAATCATAAAGCAACTAGGATGCAAGGTAGATAATGATTAAGCCCTCTATGAATGGCGCATGTTTCTAGGTTTTCACAAAATGTACTTATCCAAGGTTCCACCAAGGGTGGTTTTCACCATAGGATGAATATTTCTCTTTACTAATTTTTTGGATTTTTGAATTTTTTGATATTTTTTGACTTTTTTTGGTATTTTTCAGGATAGGATAACCTAGCTAACTTAGGTGTAAAACATTTTTAGGTGCATGATTTTGATAGGATCCTCTAGGGGTTCCCCTTTAGGTGTAGCAAGCCTATATGCCCCAAATACATATTTAGTTGTGACAACATAAGGACCTATCCAATTTGCATCAAAATTCCTTTCTTGTCTTAATCTTGCTGAGTATGCTGATTCTCCTTGAGGACTAGATCACCAACATTAAACTAGCAGGGATAAAATTTCTTGTTGTAGCTCCTCCTAAGATGATGTTGGTAGGCTTGTAGATGATTATAGGCCCTAATACACTTTTCTCTAGGAGCTCCAATTGACTGAGCCATGCAACTTGAGTGTCTTCATCATTTATGAGGTTCTTCAAAGATATTCTAAGTGATGGGATCTCAACTTCTATTGGCAATATGACATCATCACCATAAATGAGAGAATATGGAGTGGCACTAGTGGGAGTGTGAATGGAATTGCAGTAAGCCCAAAGGGAAAGATGGAGATGGAGATGCCAATCTTGACTAGTGTTATTGACCACCTTTTTAAGGATCTTGATAAGTGTTTTTTTGCTTGCCTCCGCTTGACCATTACCCTAGGGGTAATAGGGTGTGGGCCAATGATGCTGATTATGATAAATATCACAAAGGTGTTTTATGAATTGGGTTTTAAATGGATTTCCATTGTCATTGATGATGGTGGAAGGGATTCCATATCTATAGAGAATATGGAAGAGGATGAATTTGGAGATCTGAATACCCATAATTTGACAGAGTGGAAATGCTTCCAACCACTTGGTGAAGTATTTAGTGGCGATGATGATGAAAGTGTGTCCATCATAAGATGGAGGGTAGATCTTGTCGATCAATTCAAAACCCCACTAAGAAAAGGGCCATGGGGCTATGATAGGTTGCAAATCTTGGGCAGGAGCATGTATCAAATCTGCATGTTGCTGACAAGGTAGGCATTTCTTCACAAACTCACAAGAGTCATGCTCCATTGTAGGCCAATAATATCTTGCTCTAAGAATCCTTTTGGCTAAGGCCATGCCATTAGAATGGGCCCCATAGACACCACTATGTACCTCAGTTAATTCCAAGTGGGCTTCTGATTCATTCAAACACCTAAAAAGAGTTCCATCATACCCACAATGATAAAGTTTATCTCCCATGATAGTATAGTGGGATGTACATTGGATGAAGGATTTACGTTAGTTTCATGTAAGGTCAAGAGGTAGGATGTTATCACATAGGTAGGTGTAAATGTCATGGTACCATGGTGACTCAGGACCTACGATATCGCACACCATCTCACTCTTAGGGATATCATATGCGAGGATTAAAAGTTGTTCGACAAGCAACTCATAGTTTGTTCAATCTTTAGACATATCAATTAGGGAATCAATCGTAGCCATTACATCTATTGCCTTATTATAAACTCTAGGGATCTATTCAAAATGGATGAAGGAAAAGTATTTCTTAAAGTCATCCACCATGGGTTTATAGGGTAACAACTTGTCATCCTTTTTCTGAAACTTGTCATTGACTTGTTTGATAATCAATTGAGAATTTCCAAAGACTCATAAATGAGTAGTGTTCCATTGGATGGCTATCCTAAGACCAGTGAAAAGAGCTTCATACTTTGCTATGTTCTTGGTGCATAGGAATGCTAATCTGAATGAATTTGGTATGTAGTGGCCCTAAGGAGTGATAAATAAGACACCTGCACTAGCTCCATTATGTGTGTATGACCCATCAAAATAGAGCATCCATGTATCTAATTCTATGACTGTGAGGACTTCTTCATCAGGAAATTTAGCTACCAAAGGATATGCATCTACTGAAGGAGAATTTTCCAACTAATCTACTATTACTTGTCCCTTGTTTGCCTTACGATCCACATACTCTATGTTGAACTCGCTTAGTAGCATGAACCACTTAGCCATGCAACCAGTCAAAGAAGTTCTAGACAACAAATATTTAACTGGATCAAATTTTGATATTAGCTTCATAGGATGACTAAGCATATAATGGTGAAGCTTTTGTGAACTGAAGATTACAACTAGATAAGCCTTTTCCATTGGAGAATAGTTGAGTTCATAGCCCACGAATTTTTGACTGATATAATAGATTCTACGTTATTTAGAAGAATCATCATGTTGAGCTAATAATGCCCCCAGTGTAACTGAAGTAGCTGAGATGTACAACAAAAGTGGTTTACTTGGAATAGGAGGCATGAAGATGGGTGGATGATCCAAGTACTCCTTAATTTTGTCAAAGCTTTGCTGACATTCTAGATCCCACTTGAAGGTGCTATCTTTACGTAGGAGATGTGTGAACAACTGAAAATTTTTATTTAGCTAGGCTATGAATCATCTGATGGATTGTAGCTTCCCTTGAAGGCTTCTTGACTACTTAAGATTATGTGGTGGGGGAATTTCCATTATAGATTTGACCTTAGTCGGATCTACCTTTGTACCCCTTCTGGAGACTATGAAGCCCAATAGCTTTCCTGATGTAACCCCGAATACACATTTCTTCGGATTCAAACATAGCTTGTAGTGCTCTAATTGCTCAAAATTTTTCTTTAGGATCATAGGGTGCTCTTCCCTAGTCTTGGATTTCTCCAAAAGGTCATCAACATAATCCTCCATTATGATATGAATAAGGTCATGGAAGATGATAGTCATGGCACGTTGATAAATTTCCCCCACATTCTTGAGTCTGAAGGGCATGACATTGTAGCAAAAGGTGCCCCAAGGAGTGGTGAAGGTAGTTTTATGTTGATCTTCCAGTGCGATCTTGATCTGATTATAGCCATAGAAACAATCGATGAGGGATAGCATCTCATGTCCCGTTATTTGGTCAACCAACATCTCAATATTTGGAAAGGGAAAGTCATCCTTAGGACAAGCTTTTTTGGGATCCCAAAAATTTGTACAAATTCTGATGTTTCCATTTGGCTTGGCCATGGGTACTATGTTGGATATCTAGTCAAAATATTTGATAGGTCTTATAAACCTAACTTCTAACAATTTCTCCAACCCTTTCTTGACAAGCAAAGCCACCTGGGGATGCATCTTTCTTAGTTTCTATTTGACAGGTTTGGCATGGATGAACATCCAAATTGTGTACCACTAATTTAAGATCTAGACCTGACATGTCTAAATAAGTCCATGCAAAATTGATGATTCCCTCTTTTAGAAGATTGATGATGATAAAATTCTCTTCCTCTAACAAGGATTTGGCTACATACATGATCTTAGGATCTTCATCGATTCCCAAGTTAATTTCTTGAGTTTCTTCGATCATAATAGAAGATCATTCAAACAACTGAGTTCCAACAAGGGGAAGATGAACATCCCCATCCTCCAATGCCTCATCAAGGTTTTCACTATCGGATACACCCTTTATTTTGAATTTTGTTGAGTCAAGAAGTTCCTTAGAGAGGTTTTCACTAGATGACCCTTTTTTATTTTGTTTCTTCTTACTTTTGCTGTTAGGGTGTTCATCCTCCCCCAATCGCATGAGATGCACATAGGTATCCACTAATGGAAAGGTGTAGCTAGGTGCACTACCTCGTAGGTTCCAATTAATAAGTTAAGTTCAGGATGGCGAAGGGAAAGATTGATGGAAAAGAACAATAGGCACTCAAACTTGGATGAGAGCTCTACATCATCATATGCGAGTATGATGGAATCTTCCTTGGGTATGTCTTCAAGGAGACCACTATCCACACAATCGTTATTGGAGGTACTAGTTGATGGCGTAGGACCCTTTTGTTTCATGTCATAGCCTAAGCTCAAATGTTTTGGTCACACAAGAGTATCAACAGGTTACTGTCTTCCTTGTTCTTCTATGTCGAGGTCTCCTCCTTGATAATTATACTTTTTGGCTAGCTAAGAGGCATGAGGATATGTCTCCTAGAAATATTCCTTAAGAGGGGGAGTAGGTTCAGGTTCCTCTTGGTATATCCATTGACTGATATCATCTTCTGGTGTATCTTGTCTTGTCCTAGGAGATCAGAAAGTGCTAGACCCCACATTCTTAGAACTCAGAGTGATTGTATTCTCTTCCTCTTTTGATGTGGACTAAGAGGGTTGGCCATAAGTACGAGGGGATGGTATAATAGTTGCCACATTTAAAGTTGTTTGTATCTTATACTCAACACAACCTTTGTTTATCATCTGGACCTTGGTGATTGTGGAATCAAATGTGGAAGATTAAATGGATGATGTAGTGGATAATGTGTTGGAAGATGGATGGGATGATGAGGACTGAGGTGCTCCCACTTCCACTCCTGGACAATAGTGAGAGTGAGGGAAGGAAGCTTCTAGTGCATGACAATATTCAAATGGTTGTGGATCAGCATGCATAGTTACTTCCATCCCATTAAATGGGAACATCAGACGCTGATGGTAGGTGGATGGGACAACCTACATGGTGTGGATCCATGGGCGACCAAGAAGGAGGTTATACAGAAGGTACATATCAAGGACATGACATGTAGTATATTGTACAACATGGGAAACCTAAATTGGAAGACAAATAGTTCCATCAGAGTCACGTTCTGCATTGTTGTATGCTTTGATGGTGATAACCTGGTTGTTTGAGTCAGCATGGGTGTAGTCTACTTGTTTTATGAACTTCAAAGTACAAAGATTAAGGGCAAAGCCATTATCTACCAAGACCCCTTTTACTTTATGTTGGGCTACAAGGACCTCAATATGAAGGGGGAAGTTATGGTTTGAGTTGATGCAAGGCATATTTTTTTGATTGAAACCCAACTGATAAGTGGATGACAAGTTTCCTACCAAGGATTGAAACTGAGTAGGATATATATCATTAGGGACATGGGTATCCTACAAGGCTTTAATGATGATTTCTTGATGGAGAGGAGAAGACTTAAGAAAATTTAGGATAGATATTTGAGCCAAATTCTTTCCTACGTGATCGAGAATATTGTACTGCAAGCTTATAGGAGTTGTTTGGGTTGATGTGGAGGCTCCAAGAATAGTGATGTGGGTGCGACAGGTTGTGACAACACATTGTGGGTCTTTTTCTTTGACACATATCATGGACACATAAAGCTCTAATTGACTAATACACATAACTATACCATGATAGTTATAGGGCACATTCTTATAGCTGACATTATTTGTGCTATTATTCTGATTATTGTTATTGTTTGACCTAAGATTCGCATTGGACGTACTAGCAACCTGATTAGGTTTCAAGAAGGAATTTTGGTATATCTAGAGTTGAGCATTGGATGATGTGGCCTAGTTGGCATCCACTTGGATATCACCCTGATCTATAAGATCCTAGATGTATGTCTTTAGTCCTTGACATTTATTGGTGGAATGACCTTTAATTTTGTGAAAATCATAATATTTATTTTCCTAGTACCAGGCAAGCTTTGATTTAGACTCATGAAAAGGTTTGGTCACAAGATATGTGAATGGATAGCTTTCTTGAAGGAGTCTATTAAAAAAACACTTAAAGATTCTCCCAATAGAGTGAAAGTGCATTTATTGTTCCCCTGATTTTAATGATTAGACTATTGAGGAGGATGAGGTGCCCCTTGTAGCACTAATATGACATTAGAAACAAATGGTTGATTGGGGACATATTGTGACCTTTGGGAGGTGTTGGATACCTAAACATGTTTGGTGTCAGTGACACCATTGTTGACAAAATTATTATTCTTGTTCCAGTAGCAAAACTTGTCCCCAGATGACTTATTCTTATTAGGATTATAAATTTTGATTTGTCCCTTAGTAATGATAGCTCTCTCAATGATAGGACCCTTTTCTATGACCTCTGCAAAGGGTGTGACACAATGAAGATTGAGATTATGTGCCATATATGCATGAGATTTTTCCATGAAAAGAGTGACCATGCCCTTCTCGCTGAGCTGAGATTTCATTTGACTAGCCAAATCATGCCACCTTTAGAGGTAGCTTGCGAAGGTCTCTCCCTCACATTGTTTCTCTTTCAGAAGATCTACAGTATCAATATCTTTCTCCAAATTAACAGAGAAGTGTGAAACAATTTTTTTTGAAAGATATGCAAAGGAAGAGATTGATCCCTTTGGAAGACCCATAAACCAATCGAGAGCCACCCCTATTAGACTCCTTGGGAATAACCGCAAGAGGTAGTTGTCATTGTATAGGAATTCTTGAAAATGTGAGTAGAATTCTTGAAGGTGGTTCTTTGGATCTTTGGTCCCTTTATACTTGTCAAACTTTGTCATTTCAAAATGCTTTGGAAAAGGAACAAGTGAGATTGAGGGATCAAATGGATAGGGACAAATTTCTTCAAACCTTAAAGAATTTTTAGATGTCCAAGCTTGCAAGTCTTTCAACATAGCTTTGACTTCTTCCCACTCCTTGTTAGCAGGTGTCGAGGGAGGTGGATCAGATGGATTGGATTGGTTATAAGGAGCATATTTTTGTGGGATGAAGATGGGGATGAAGTGGTTTGATCATATGCTAGTGAAGGCATATATGGAGGCATTTTCTAATACTAATTGGTGTAGGTGGGTTGTGGTTGTGGATGGACGTAGGATTGATGATAGGATGACAGATTTTGGTAATATGAAGAGGATAATCCTTGCTGATATGGTGGAGGTGTTTGATAATATAAAATGGAAGTGCCTTGCTAATAAGCGGGATTGGGATTAGGATTGGATGGGGTAGCAAAGGCGACATACACACTTGATGGATGGTAGAGGTATTATGCAAGAGGATTAATTTGCATTTTCTTTAGGATTTGGGTGTGCTGAGGTGGTTGTTGGTAATGTGGTGGTTGTTGATAGAGAGGACAAGATTGAATTTTTTTCTACTGAGGGACTTGTGGTTGATGTGTGGGGATTTGCATTTGCTGAGGGGTTAGTACTGGAACACTTTGTTGAGGCTGTGAAATGGCTTGCATTGCTTGAGGTGGAGGTTGCGTGGGGATTGCAGTATGTTGTGTTTGAGATGGGATGGTGGTATGTTGTGTCACCTGTTGGTGAGGTGGTTGCGATGAGGTGGCCTATTGTGGGTTAACTGGAGGCTATAGAAAGGATGGGACGTTGCCTTGGGGAAATTGCTAGGATGTGAAAGGATGCAGTGGTAAGTTAGCCATGTATGTAGATCCAGAAGGTGGTGGAAGTGTAGAAAAAGGGTTGCCCCTAGTATTCACTGGTGGTTGACCTTGTTGGTTAGGTGGAAGAGATGGTCTAGACAGTACGGGGGTTGGACCTTGTAGGACATTTAGAGGTGGCAGAGGAGGTAGATTCTGTAACATACCATAAGCAAGGGGATCATTAGGATCATATGATGCTCCCATGTCTAAAATTAGAACCTGAGGGGGTGTGTGACTTGATAGAGCACAAAATTCTCAAACCTAGGTTGATACCAATTATCCACAGGCAGACCCTTAGGGATGTAGGAATTTCTTGGAACATTCTATGAATTTTGAGGGTCCTGAGACACTAGAGGGGGTGTGATGTTGATGTATTTGGATAGGTTGATTTTAGGTGGTGGTTTGACTCCCTTCAAGATTAAGGTGGAAAGGATTTTATCCCCACGCTCATTGAGGAGACGATTTGTCATTTGGACATTGGTGGGATTGCTAAGGTATTCATCAACTATGAATTTAGGTTGGTTAACCATGCTCTCATCACTAGGAGGTGAAGTGTTATGGACCTCGGTATTGGATTGCGATGAGCCACCATTATTGGAATCTTGAAGGATGTGAGGTTGGGTACCTTGAGCTTGTTGTTCTGCCATGAGTTTCTTTGCTTGCGATCAGGTGGTAATAGGCGTGAAAATTCAAAACTACCAGGTGGACTAAGATGATACTATACTCTAGGATGCACTTAAATGAGGGATCTAGATGAAGACTAAAGGATCAATTGGATTAGATGATGAATTGATTGATTGGATGATTGGATAAAGGATGCAATTGGATTTGATTAGATTTATTGATGGGATGAGACGATCATTAAGATTGGATGATTGATTGGATAAGATAATAGAATGGATTCTTAACCAAGTTCAGAGATCAAACTAGGTGACATAAGGTGTTGATGATCGGATTAGACAATGAAAAGGATGATTATGATACTGAATCTACCTCAAGATGGAAGTAGATTGATTGGGCTATGCATGATTACTGACTCAGGATGGATGACAATCCTAAGTAAGTGTGAGATATGACAATTGGGATTAGACATCTAAGCCAACTTGGATAAAAATATCTAGAACATAGTCTAGGGGATTGGGATTGATGAACCGATGATGGATATGCAATCTAGAGATGTTCTAAGATGCACCTATATGATTTGATTGACAGATTGATGACTTTTAGAAAATGAAAATGAACTAAGGTGACGATTACAGATAGATGGATAATGATAAAAAAAATTGATCACGACAAAGGACTTGGAAAATGATAGGCTTTCAGTGGCTAGAAGGATTCACTCCTTGGAATTTGTATGGGAAGTGGATACACCTCTATAGGTCACAACTTTTCCTATTCAGGGACAATAGATTCACATCTATGTTGGGAAAAATTTCCTATTCTGGGGACTCAAAATTGCCTATGTTTTAAGGACACACAAGAAATAGGCCAAGTTGGGGTACAAATTCGCCTATCTCCAGGGGATACACAAGAAACAGGTGAATTCAGGAGTCAAATTTTCCTATATCTATGTAGGTTCACCTAAACTCTAATGGAATTGCCTCCAAGTAAAGCAGGATAGCCTAAAACCTAAAAAAAATAGGAGAATGGGCAGACTCAATTTTCAAAATCGCCTAATGGGGATGACAAATCCGTCTATTTCTTAATTTGTATAAACAAGGAATGGATTCTCCTAAAAATGGGATCTCCTATTGGACAAATGGATTCACCTAGATCTTGATTTGTATGAACAAGGAAGAGACAGGTGGGAGTGAATTTTCCCCTATGGACAATAGGTTCGCCTACCCTAAGAGATAAATAGATGGGAAGACTCATATCGAAAATGAGATCACCCCTGTGGATAGCAGGGTCACCCCAGGAGAGGACAAATTCTCTTATTCTATGGAAATAGGAAGATTCAATGGATGACGACTGATGCAAACTCACCTAAAGGCTAGGAAGACTCACCTATTCTATGGAATGGGTGGACACGGGGTCACCTAAAAAGGGACCCACAAACAAATTCATTTCTAACAAAGATGAAATCACCTAAAGAGATGACCTAGATGAGACTCAGACATATAATTTCCCTTTTGCAAGGAAAAATCGCATGTCCACAGTGGGAATTCACCTTTGTGAGAAGAAAATTGAGCTCTAAGGGTAGGGTCCAACTATGGAAAAGGATAGAAAACATGACAAACAATAGACAAAATGGCTGGACTGACTCAACTGAAAATAAAATCACTAGTATTGCACAATGAAGATACACTACGCAACCCAATCCTAAAATTAGTATTGAAGGTTCAACAACTTGATGTAGGCCCACCACCTTGAGTGGAAAACCAAAGGTTAATGCTTTGTGATACTGGGGTGGTTCTCTAGATCACCCTTTCTTGTGAAGGCGAATAGCTAGCATTCCAGTGGCACAAGGTCATCAACAGATGCCACAAGCTCACCTTCACACTCTCTCTCAAGGACTATTGTAGTCCACCACAAGGTTTTCTATCTCAACCCAAGGGATTACGTGGTGAGTAACTTCAAGGAGTGGTGTGCATCCCCTACACTACACCAAGCTACAACTAAAACACAGGTCTCTATCTAGGATATACATGGTAATCTCGTGCATCCTCGATATACACTATGTATGTGAGGCACAACTGTGAACACCGACCCGTCACAAGTGTGGATCGAGAGCCCTAGTGAGGTACTAGAAAATTGGACCAGCGCTGCACGTCTTATCTACCCCTTTATATACCTTATCGGTAACACATGGTTGGAATCGTCCCCCAGTTGATGAAATCCCAAGCAGGTCCTGCTAAAGGAAGAAGATGCTAGATGCTTTGGTTGGTCCCTAGGCTCACATGTAGTGCAAGGGGAGAGCTTAGATGCACTAGCACCTCCTGGGTAGACTGGACTGGACTAGAGAAAACTATGATTTCTTATCACCCAAGATCACCAAAAGGTGCAAGGGGATTTATACATCAATAATTTACTCCCAAGCACAACAAACAAAGTATATTGACCATTTAATTAATCTACATGTGCCTAGCTAGTATGGAAATAAATAGATAGACTAACTAAAGGGGTCTTCGACCGATTGACCTGCAAAAAATAAGTTTGTAGTTTCCACCATCGGTCTTGGATGAATGCAAGACAAGTTGCACAAATCATTAGTAAAAAGACACACTCACAAACAAATGAGTTAGCAGATCAATACCTAAAACTTAAAAACAAAATCAAAGCTAAAAATTAAGAAATTAAGTTTTGGGAATACCTCAAATTTTCCTTTGTGTGAGTCAAAATCACTTTTTTCTACTTGTAAACAAAGATTTTGGCAACTCGAATGTTTTGTAGCCCTTCTAGGGTTTTTCACCTAAAAGGGCAAAGATTGGGGGCCAAAATGCAATGTAAACACTCAAAAATAATGCAAGGATGGATGGAATATGCCTAGATGCATTTTCTAAATGCAATAAATTGAAAAATAAAGGTGATTATTAGTGCAAAACCTAAGAAATGTAAATTGTTTGAAAACACATTGTGATATGCAAAAACACCTAGAAAGATGAATAGAAATGTAAGTAAAACAAAACAAAAAGCTGTAAAACTAAATGTGTGCACTTGGGAACTTGCTGAGGACTATAAATAACTCTAAAATTTTGAAAGTGCTAATTTTTAGGCCTGGTGGGACTCATTCGCCATTTTGGGTGAACCAGTCCCAATTCCAGAAAACTACACTGGGGCCTGTTTTAGCCAAATGGGTATCCAAATCTACAAAAACCTCCATAAAATAGGTATAGTGAGACTCATTCACCACTCTGGGTGAATTAGTCCACTTTGGATTTTCTAAAAACTCAAAAATGGAATCTAGAGCTCCCAGTTTGCTCAAACTGCACCTCTAGGTGTCTAGATTTGAAACCCTGATTTTTAGCACTGTTGGTGACTTTTGGTGTTGATTTTGGCCTTACAAAAGTGGAGATAACTTCAAAAATTTTGTAACCTAATCTTCAATCATGTTCAATCCATCTAAGCACTTAAATCTACAATCGCACAAAGGAAGATAGAGAAGATGTTGATTGTTAGGTATTGGGGGTTTGCCTTGGTCAAACCTCATTTAGGTAATTAAACCAAAATGAAGAAATAAGATAATAAAGCATGAAATATGAAATAAAGCAATTAGAAACTTTCCATGATGAAGGATCTTGAATTGTTGCAACAATGAATGGAGAATCTTGCTCTTGAATGCCTTGATGATGTTCTTGAAGATGCTTCCTTGTGAAGACTCAAAATGCTAAACCCTAGCTTGATTGACTTGAGATGAATAATGAATGATGAATTAATTAATTAATGAATAAGGGTTTAAAGGTCTCCTTTTATAGAGGAGAGTTAAGAATAAGGATCATGATCAAGGGCCAAGATTAAATTAGAAAATAATTTAATCAAGGGTGGAGGTTAATTGAGAGAAGAAAGACATGGATAGATAAATAGTTGTGGTGGAAGATAATATTGGCACAAAAAAAGAGGTGATAGGAGAAATTAAATTATAAAGATTATTTAATTTAGGTGGCAAACATAGGAGAAATAAATAAAATATTAATTTTATTTATTTCAAAAGAGAGGTGAGAACAAATTATATAATAATTATTTAATTGGGGAGATAAAGGGAGGATAAATAATTAAATAGGGTATGTGCAAGATCATTATGGAAAAAATAGGCCCTTAAGTGGTGAAAAAATTAGTAAAATCAAAGTTAGGCAACTTGACGTAAAAAATTGAATAAGTTATCTATATCATTTCAAAAATATGTAAGAATAGAATATGTAGAAAATTGAATGTAGTTTCTAAACTACTAGGTTTATTTAAAAAAAAAATCTATTTGGTGAAACTTGGAAATTTCAATGCAGACTTAGTACTTAAATTTCAGGGAAAAAATAAGAAGTAGGTGTCTATTTGACCACCCTAACCACAATAAAATGATAATTATTTTTTATAATATTTTAGATATAAGTAGAGGACTCATGTGTGGATGTGATGCATATTTTTTTTGTAATTTTTTTCCAAGTAAATAATTAATTATGAATTTTTTATTACAAATTTTAAAAAATAAAAACTTGTATGTCTAACCACCTTATCTTGGTCAAAACTTCATGAAATTCATTTTTTTTAATTAATATGTGAAGCATAGAATGTGATGCATGTTTTAGATTCAAAAATGTGATACTGGATTTGAAAGCTATAGATGTTTTCAATCAACTTATCAATTAGGACTTTAAGTAATTTTTTTATTCAAGGGGGAAATGCTTTTGATCGAGCTATGGATACAACCATTCAACAATACCACCAACTGCCAAGTTTGAACCTTGGTGGCAAGCAACCACTTTTTGGCCCATCATGATCCTACACATACCCAATAAATATAACATTTATTTAATTATAGAGAGAAAAGACTAATGAATAATTAAATGATTGAAATAATTATTTAATTATAGAAGGAGAGGGAAAAACCAACTTTTGAATTAAAAATAATATTAGACTTAAATGCTTAATAAAAGTCAAGAAAAGTGTGAAAGTCATTTATAATTCTTTACAACACCTTTACAAGAAATGCATTTTATTCTATTTGTAAGGGTCTAATACCTAATGTGGGTGTGTAAAACACCTCACAACACTAAATCAAGGCCTCATTAAGTCTAATTTATCATCAATTATTTCCAAATAAAGAAAGCAAAATGGGATACTTTTTCTTTTTCCACACTACTGATCAAAATCGCCCGTTTAGGAAGATGGGCAAATTCACAGTCACCTATTCTGGAAAAATGGGTGAATTCGCTTTCTCCTTTGTAACTGGATTACTCTCACCTATATCCTGGAGGAAATTGCAAGTTCACCTCTACTACAAGAAACTTTTCCCCTCAAGTCAGATTCGCCCCTTTTCAAGAAAGGGAAAATTCATGTTTTCCTTTGTTGATTGTAGATTCGCCTCTGTAACAGGTGAGTTCACCCATCAGGGCAAATTTTCCCTTGTGTGTAAAATTTAAACCTACAAAATGTGAAACAACAAGAAACGTGAAAGTATAGACCCGTGTCATGGGTTCCATCAGGCATGATAGAAATGTGTGCAGGTGAATTCCTAGTCTAAAAATGAAAAAAAAAATGAAATGTAAACAAGGAAAGCACAAACAACACCTCAATGATTAGCCTAGTTTAACTTGAACAAAACGAAAGATAAAAAGAAGTGTGTTACCTTTTCCAAGTTGATGAGTTGGTTGGCATTGTTGATTTTGTTCGAATGTGTGCTCCTTTAGTTGGCAAGTAGCATGCAACCTAGCTCTAAGTGATCGTGGGATGATGGGGAATGCAATGATGCAAATGGGTATTGCAATGGATGCACAAGGTGGATGGAAATGAAGCTACAACAATGAAGGTTCTTGGCTTGGATGAGTGCTTGAGAGTTAGAGTACAACTGTGTGTGATTAATGATCATGTAAAATGAGAGAAAAATCCTCTAATTTTAAGGGAAATGCCTCTAGAAAAATGAAGGACCAAGAAGAAGCCACCATGGAAAAGATCAAGGGCTAAGGTGAGTTGTGGACTCATAAGCCCTCACATCTTGCCACGTGGCAGATGAGGTTTCAAAAGGGAGATGAGGTGGAGGTACCTTATGGTACCTAGGGATTGGGATAAGATCTCCTCATAAAGGAGGTCCTTGTCTCTATGTGGGTGATGGGATGTGTGAGGATCTTAAAATTTCTCAAATATCCACATAGGGAAGAGGGAAGGAATTAAAAATTCCTTTAAAACACCTAGAGAGAATAAATGTGAATTTTAAATTCACATAGGGAATGGGTTGCCTTCTCCAAAAGGAGAAAGCAATTAATGAAGGTTGGCTTGGGTTATGACATAAATGGCATAGGGATTAGGTTGACCTAATCAAGTAATTAAGGTTGCACAAACAAGGGATTAGACAAGCTAATGAAGAATTAAGGACAAGTGGATAATTATGGAGGATGTGACACTAATCCTGATTAGGGGTGTGCACATCCTAATCATAGATTATTTAAATTAATCTAGATTAAAGAGGAATTATGGAGGATGAGACAAGGAGAGAGAAAATGGTGAATTTAAAATTGGTTTAAATTCATAAAGGGAAAATGACTAAATTAAATCAATTAGAATATTTATTTAATTTAGAGAAGAAAGGGGATAAGGGATAAAGTATTTAATTATTTAATTAAATACCTTATGAACATTAGAAGAAGGGAATATTAATTAAATAATAAATTGTTTAATTAACACAGATGAGGGATGCAGGATAGAAGAATAAAAGGGATGAATTTGACCATATAAGGGTGGTCAAATTCCGATGTCTACAAAAACATTCCCCATAAAATCCTCATAGTGAACATCCAATTTTTTTTTTCTAAATGATTTTCATCTCATATCTACAAAAATAACCAAAAAATTGCAAACCCCATAACCTCAAATCTATAACTTTCAACTTACACAACATATCTCATGCCTTGAAATGTCTATTTTTTTAAAAAAATTACATGGCTTCAATATTGAATTAGATTTTCTCAAAAAAGAGTTAAAAAAATGGACCTATCATCTCCTTTAACAAAAACCATGGATTTGATAGCACTTGTCAAAAAATTATTAGGTTAATAAATTTTTTTCCTACATATAACCTTATGAGAGAAAAATTCATATAATATTACATAATAATTATAATGCATATATCAAAATACATACCAGAAAATTACACAAGATATACGTTGGGAAAACCCCCAAGAGGGAAAAACCTATCCTATAAAAGTATCCACAATCAATGTATTATTCATCAATGAAACTATTATAATACGCAAGTACAGAGTCTCAATGAATACTTTTGAAACTTCAAGTTCCTCCAATGCATCCTCCATGTGTCCAAAAATCTAACCATACATCCCATTCCATGCTTCACATATGCACTCAATAAGAGAGCTCAATTCAATGACAATTGAGCTAAATAACCAAATAACCAATAAGTCAACTCCAATAATTTAATATGTGTTTGCTTCTGTGGATTCAAGCTCACGTAAAACAACAAAATTGTAAGGTAAAACCATGTGTCTCAAAACCATGAGCACACAAAACCATTGACACAAACATTTACTTTTTGGTACTAAATTTTCCTAACATTAATTTTTTTCTAATGTACAAACATATAAAATATATAACCAATATCACATAAAATTTACAAGTGGACCCAAATAAATTTATAATATCTTTAAACACATCATTGAGGATGTATGCAAATTAATTTTTATTTTATATAAGTTAAATAATTCTTTCTTGTGCAAGGTATACAACATCCTTTTCCTAGCATGACCATGGTGAGGTCTTTAGTTTTCTAGGAATCAAGTGATCCTACAATAGTGTGTACCACTTTTTAGCATAAGTGAGACATTGAAATTGATATTTTAATCAAATATTTCATTTTATCATATTTAGAAAGCAAACTATTGAGAATTTGAATATCATGTGAAGTGTGTGTGTGTGTATTTCCTTTTAGAATATTTTTATTAACCAGGTTTTCATACTTTATAATATTTTTAATGGGTGGAATTTATTCTACAATACATAAATTTTATTAGAAATAATATAAAATTATAAATTCTTAGATACAATCACTAACATTTATATCTAGAGAATTTATATTTTTTCATCATTTTTTTATTAGATTTTTTATTTTTTTATTATTATTTAGAGTGATTTTATTTCATCATGAATAATTTTTGTATATTAAAAATCAAAATTCTAATTAAAATAAGGACACAAATATAAAGTAGTTTTATATTTTTCAAAAAAAATCTATATTTTAAAATTTTCCACATACATCAATAGAGATCCTTATGTTTCAAAAAAAAGCTATATTCACTAAACATAGAGAAAAATAATTTAAGAAAATAAAATAAGTTACACATTATATTTGGAAAGCTTACTCTAAGGCCTACAATCCTAAAAATTTCATGTCATAGTGACTCCATTTGATAGTCCAAACCCTACTTCAAAATATAAATTTTCTTTGAAAATTATATGAGAAACACTAAGATAACATCCTTAAGAACTTTGCATGAAGGTAGGACCTTTGAATTTCCCGCCTTCATTCAAAGGTCCCTTTTCCATGAATTATTTTAAATTTGGAGCATTAAAAATGAAAAAAATGAGATCCATTTGAAGCCCATATTCATTCAAAGATCATGTAACCTTTCATAATTAATATCCTCGTTTGAAGGCATTTTCCAATATTTGGCAACTTGGAATCATTATTGATGGAACAAGAAAATTATTTTTTTATATTTGTTACGTGGTTGGATATTTATTAACTAATTCCTTTTCCTATTTTTACATCATTATATTAGAGCATGGTTTTGAATCTTGTGGGGATCATCAAATTGTGTCAATACATCAAGTGGTATTTGACATATTCTAATACTATGTGATGGGTACAAGGTATCAAAAGAAATCTAGTTAAATTAATGACTAGATTTGAGGTAGTTTACAAAAGAGCTTCAAAATTGACTAACAAACCTAAGAAAGCTGATAAGAGATCTAAAAGACAAGATGGGTCCATAAAGAGTGGGTAAAGGGGAAGGTATTGTTAATATTGTTGAAAGAATAAAATAAATCTACAAGATTAAAAATGTATATTTTAATTAGATGTTATTTAATAGGATAAAGGAAGGGTAACCCTATTAATAAGGAGTTTGATGAAGAATAAAATGAAATAGGATATGTGTCAAAGAATACACAACCTAGTAAGCCACTTGTAAAGAACAAGGACACAAATAAGATCTATGTCAGGTAAAAATGTTAATATCTATAAAAATTGGTAAGAAGTCTAGAATTGATATTTCAATAACTATTTTAGTATTTTGAATCCAAAAGATTGTATCGATTGGAGAAATGAACTAGAAGAATGTTTTGAGTATGAAGAAATCTTAAATCTTGAAAAGGTTAGTTTTTGTGAAAAATTGGAAGGACATGTTGCAATATGATTGAGATTAATACAATTAAAACAAATATGAATACTTAAGGAAAATATAGATAAATGGGATATAAAAAAGTTAAAGTTGATAAGTAAATTGATATTGATATAATACTAATTATAACTATTAAAAATATTACAAAATTTAAGGTAGAAAGAAAAGAATGTGAAATATGAAAATACTAAATTATATGATATGACCATGGGGTTGGAAATAGTGAAGATGATTGAGAAAACATGGAAAGATACAAAAATGGATTGAGATGATCTACTCAAGAAGTATTGAGCATGGTAAGATTGCACATAGTGAAAGAGGTTTATAATACTTTTCCACAAACATAGAAGAAAAGATAAACAAAAGATTTTAAATGAGAAAGCATAGAAAAAGAGGAAGAGGTTATAGCTTATAGAGATGAAGACATTAGAGTTGTAGTGGCCCTCCATTCTCACCATGGATGTGCAGGTAGTTTGGCTTTGGAACTTGGAGATGAAGGTAAAATAATAGGGATATTTAAAGGTATGTGCTAATGAGATTTTATGCACATGAACATTATGATTAGTATATGGTTTTATTTGATTATGAAGGCTAACCCTATCATGAGCACTATATGATTATCTTATCATGACTATTATGTGATTATCATGTGACTGATCTTATCCTGATTTCTATGTAATTGCTTGTATATGAGTTAATTTGATTACTTGGTGATGTTCTTACTGATGTGTTTGGGTGAAAGGGATAGTGTTGCACTGGACTCACTTGTGAGTACCCTGTGACACTGTGATTCCCTTTCACAGTGTGCCTATTTATATGGATATGTATATGCATGACTGTTTTATGTGTTGCAGGTTGCAAATACTAGGCATCAACTCCACCTGAATTGGTAGGTATGAGAGTGCATTGAACCCAATGGATCAGTCGATCGGAGATAACACTTAGCCATTATCCTCAAAGAGGATGAGTATTCGATTGATACCTTTTCAGTACTATTAGTGGTCATTTAGTGTTCCTTGAAGTTTTGTGTTTGACCTTGGATAGTGGTTAGGTAATTATTTTGGCATTTGGTTTAATTTGTCTGATAATATGCCTTGGTTATTAAAATAATTTAGGATATACTTTGATAAATAAATAAATATATATATAAATAAATAATTGTAGAAAATTGTAGACACATAAAATATACTGATTGACATCGTGCATTTGATCCTGACTTACTAACACCGTTTCTTCTTGAATCATCCCTCGGTCTAACCATTTAATCAAATTGCCATATCTGATTAAATTTATCAACTTTCATCCCTTAATTAAATAAATCATTTTGTCTAATTAAGTCACTCTCTCTTGTTAATTAAATCAATCCATCTGATCTAATTATCCCTATTTAATTAAATAATCAATTTATTTGATTAAATATCTAAAGTCTATTCATTAAATTAAATAAATTAAAACCTTATTTGATTTAATCTAACACCATCTCTTTTAATTAAATAAATAAAAATCCTTATTTAATTATTGTCTTATCATACTCCTCTCTTATTTGATTTAAATAAATCCATAAATATAAGTCAAATAAGTCACATCATCTAATCTCTCTCATTAAATTAATTAAACCTTGATTAATTTAATCTCATCTCATGTCACATCCTCTAGATAATGCAAGTTGCACATGAAAATAGATTTAATTCATTTATTAAATCTCTATTTTCCTCACAAGGCATCTTTTGGAATATTCTCTCAATTTGAATTCAAAAATTCCAAGTCAACATGTACATCCAACAAGGCATTTCAAATCTCTTACATGTCCTTTGCCTTGAGCCAAGTGGCATTTATTGCATTTTCCCTTCCCTCTTACATGTCATTTCAACAAATTTGAATTTCAAATATTTGCATTTATTGGCACAAACCCCAAATCTTGCGCATCCATCATCCATTCATAGCTTGACAAGTGGCATCATATCATTGGATGAATGTTAGTCCCACATTGTTCAAATTTGGACATTCATCCATCTTGGAATCCTATAAATGAAGAGCTCATATCCTCATTTCATCATCCACAATCCAAGCAAAGTTACCACACTCAAATATCTCTTGAATTTTATCCATTATCATTGAGTCATAGCTAGGTTTTTCCAATTTTTGGCTTGGAGTCTTCATTCTTCACCAACAAAGTGGATCAATCTCTTCAACATTGGAATCTTGCATCTTAGGAATTGGGAAAGGGCCAATTTTCACATCAAATTGGCACCAATTCCCCCATGGGATAATGAGTTTTCACTTTTAAATTAGGATTCAATCTTTGTTTTATCATTTTCATTGTGTTCTTTGTTATTTTCATTCTTAGTTTGAATTTGTAAATGAATTTCATCGGGAATCCTTGTTTAAGCTTGCAATATCTAACTTGAGGTGTTTATTCTCTTTGTTTTGTAGGTACCTAGGTTGGGGTTCACACAAAAATTAAAAAATAATATGATAAATAAATAAAAATGTAATAAGGTTGGAGTTATTTATTTAATTTTATGTATGCATAAATGTGGGTAAATGGTTTTACCCATTTGTGTGAATTTGGGCATCCATCATTTTTACTCAAACTATAATTTTTATATGAAATGCTTTTAATCAATTTAAAATTAACTATTGTATGTTGGGAAGATTAATTTAATAAATAAAAAATCTAATGATATTTTTTTATAAAGTTGGTTGGTCTTCTAGCACAAAGAACAACCTCCTTCTTCCTATAAATATTTTGATTTTGGGGGAGAGAATTCATTCGATTCTTTTGGGGGGGAGAAACTTGTCTGTATAGATTCTCTTATATTGTTGTTTTCACTGAGAATTGGGGGCTTTTTGGGAATTTTGGATTGAGGAATCAAGAAGTTGAAATTGCAAAGGAAGTTCAAGCTTAACATCAAATTTTGTTCCTACCAAGTGTTGGATCTAGGTTGGATTTCGATCTTTTGTTGCATTTGTCGTTCTGAGTATACAATTAATTGGATTAATTGCATTTGCTTTTGTGCAAAAGAATAATAATTTAAATCATACCTCTTGCATCTTGATATTAAGGAATACATTTAAGCAAGAAGGGTAGAAAAGAAAATAATAATAGAGCTAGCTAGATGAAAATATTTCAATAACTATGGAAGGGAAGCAATAACATTAACATAGAAAATGCAATAGAATCTCCTCTGGCCGCCATAGCCAGTGCTAGTAAGGCCCTAAACCATTACCATCCTCATCTATAGAATTTTACCCAAGAGGAAATGTATCATAAAAAGAAAAATGTTCAAGGAAAAAGCATCATTAGAAACAAAGTTAACACATAAAGAAGAAAACACTTAAAATAATAAATATATTTATAATAGAATGGGGAGGTGCACGACTCTCATGGCAGGGTGTAGTCCCCTCCCCATTGCAGGAACGACTTCTATCAGGGGGTCGACCCACTATGGACCCACTGTGCAAAGCCCTTGTGGCAACCCTTGTACAAAATTCTACTGGAAACAAATGAAAAAAAACTGTTGACATCACCTTACTTTTCCATCCCTACCCACACACATAAACTCAAGGTAGGGTCAAACAATAGTTATGAAGCCTTCTGCATTGGTAAACAAGCAAAAAATAGGAAAAAATGTCTCCATCGTCATCGTTGTTACTACCTCTATCATCGCCATGTCCATTGCTACATCAAGAACAAATAGGGTTTAGATTTTATCGCTCACCTAATTACATTTTCTTGAAATTTTCTAAGGCTTTTTCAACAAAATTCAATTTTCACACATTTGCTATTATTTCATTCCATAAGACAGGGTCTCTTGGGGCTCTTCTATCTGCACCCTGCATGCCTCCTTGCAACATCATCACTGCCCATAGCTCTTCCCCGTTGACGCCATGAGGAGCCAACCTGCATACCCTGGACCAGGTTGTGGGCTTGTTGCCCTAGTAGTGTATATAGGGATTTTAACCTATGCATTTTAGCATTCAATAATGTCTATTTTTTATGATTTCATTTTTTATAATATTTATATTTATAATAGAGAATTATACTTTCTTTTTAATCGATAATATGTGAACCAAATATTTTCAAGGTTAGGAATGTTGTCTCTTTTTTGCTCAATTAGGGTCTTTCACCTAATGGAAAGAGATGGATCCCACACTCAAAATCTAGGTGGTATGTATGATGAAATTATGACTACATAAAATGTTCTAGATGTGGCTAATTAATAAAATTAGTTGATTAGGAATGTAAAACTATTGAAATGCAACTTATTTGAAAACACATTGTGTAATGCAAAAAGACCTAGAAATGTGAACAAAACTTAATGGAAATGGATGAAACTAAAAGTGTGCACCTGAGATATGGATGGAGACTGGAAATGACTTCTAGAATGTTGTTGATGCTGCTTTTCAGGTCTAGTGGGACTCATTCTCCATTCTAGGTGAATCAGTCCCTGTTCTAGAAAACTAAATTGAAGCCCGTTTTAAACAAATGGGTATTCAAAACTATAGAAAACCAAAATAAGGCCTGAAAGTGGGACTCATTCGCCACCCATGGTGAAAGATTCCACTTTTGAATTTTTGGAAATCCAAAAGTAGAAACTGAAGTCCTCGTTCTGCTCTTTGGCTCTTAACAAGTGTCCACCTCTAAAAGTCTAATTTTTTGAAACCTGAAAGTGACTTTTTGTTAATGTTTTTCCTTGTTCAATGAAGAGATGAATTGAATAACTTTACAACTTGATCTTCAATGGTTTCCAAGTCTTCAAGGTGCCTAAATCTGTAAACACACAAGACAAGAGAGAAATATCGAATGTTAGGGCATGGGGTTTTGCCTTGGTCAAACCCCTTTGTAGGTAATTAAACCAAAATGATGAAAGAATGTAATGAAGCATGCAACAATGGATTCAATCACTTTCCATGATGTTTGATCTTGAATTTCTACAATAAAACATGAAGAATCTTCCCTTGAATGTCTTAGGAAGCTATCTTGATGATTTGCAAGGATGAAACCCTAACTTGCTTGACTTGAGAGAGAAGATGGATGATGAATGAGTTGTGAAATGAGTTAATGGATGTGAATTAGGGTTTAGAGACTTGATTTTATAGTAAATCCACCTTATTTTCCCATTAATTGGATCCCTAAGGCTGACAAGAAAGAATATTAAACTTAAATTTTAGTTTTTCCCACTTAAAGGTCAAAATTGGCCCAAATTAGACTCATTCGCCACCTTGGGAGAATCAATCCCACTTGGCAGGGACTCATTTTACATAGGTGGTGAATTAGGCCCAATGGGGCCCATTTGACAGTTGGGATGCTAGGAAATAAGAAAATAAGGTTTATATGATGATTTAGTCAGGTATTTCATCAAATATTGCCTCAGGATGCACAATATGTGGTAATAGGGGCCTATTATTGATTATGTAAAGGTAAACTAGGGCTTGGTACATATAATTCAATGTGAAAGTGTGATTAAATACACTTTACAACACTAAAATGAGGTCCACATAGCCTAGGAAGGCACAAGAACCAATGTGAATGTGTAAGACACATTACAACACTAGTTTAACATGAAGTTTATTTTACAAGCCTTTTAGATTAGTGTGATAATGTGTTTAAATACATTTATAATGTTGAATTAGGGGAAAATGAGTTCATGAAGTCTAGAAAAGAGTGAAATTCCTTTACAACACTTTTCAACACATTTACAAGACATCGTTAAATGCATTTGAAAGGGTCCAAGACCTAGTACGGATGTGAAAAACACCTCACAACAACAAATCAAGGACTCATTAAGTCCAATTTATCATGAATTAATCCCAAATCAAGCAAGTTCCTTTTTTCTACGGTACAATATGATACATACATACATACATACACACACACACACTTATATATATATATGTATGTATGTATGTATGTATATGTGTATTATATTATTAAGTGGTAAGTAGTAAAAAGATGGGCTTTCCTAAATGTGGTAGATAGTAAAGAAAGTCCTTTTGCATTTTGATGAAATACAAGTGTTATCTAATAAATTATTTTATTGGATAATTGTTAGTAAATGGGTATTTAATTCAAGTGAATTGAATTATCTTATATATATTTGAGAGTTAGGGTTAAATATTAAAAGAATGTTTTAGAAGGAATAAGAAAATATTATTTAATAAAAGAATTTAACCGAAAAGCTATTACTAAAATGAAAATATTAAAAAGAATTATGTAATTAATTAAGTGAATGGATTTACTCCGTAGATAGATAGGTTATTTAATTATGTGATTAGAGCAAATATTAAATGATGTGGATTACTCTTTGTTGATTAAATAGTAGGTGTCAAATATTGATTGTTTTTATAATTATTTAATAGTTGATTAGTAAAGTTGCTTTGTAATCTAATTAATTAGAATATGGTTATAGTTATTTTCAAATATAATTATTTGGGGTAAATAATCTTCTAATTGAACAATTTGTATTGATTATTGGGTGTAATGTCATAGAATTGCACCAAACAACAATTCCACATTTTTTCACTTTTGCCTAGAATTTATCACACCTTAGAGCATTAATGACAAAAATCCCATGTGTCAAAATCTCACAATTTTGGCTCCCTGTGGACTAGTGGTAGAGCAACGGAATCCTGATGACACTTTTACCGAAAATATAGGCCTTGGATGCCTGCATGACACACAAATGTCTGTGTGGTGTGCTAGCATTCTAATAGTTTTCTAAGTTTGAAATGGGGAATCTTGAATCTTGGCTCTCATGACATGTGTCCTAACAGTCAAAATTCGGATTTAATTGCTCTTTTTTTCCCTTGCATGCAACAAAAATGCCTCCTTGGCTCTCATTTGAGTGTTCATGCCATTCAGTGAAGCTCTCTCTTTACACTTTCATTCTTGAGTTCCCTTCATTCTTGATAGCAACACTCTCACAAGCGAAGCCATGCCAGATTAAGGTCCTTCCAACAACTACAACTCTCAAGCAAGTGCTCAACGATGCATCCATGCACTCCAGAGAGGGTCTAGGCTAGTGGGTAATGCTCTCTCTCTCTTTTACTCTTCTCTCCTACTTGTTCATTTACTACTTTGTGGTGCAGGTTCTACTCCTAAAGTGGGTTTTTCTTTCACCACACACTTTGTCTACTTCATTTACACTCCTTTCCAACTTGGTTGTTCGTGGAGGTGGGAACACCAAAACAAGGGTTTGACTAAGGTAGACCCCTATATAGCCCTAACCTTTTCCCCTTTTTCTTCTTTGTGTAGGTTACAAAAGTTGAGCTTGGAGTGAAAAATTGAATGCTCAATTGAAGGTAAGTATTTTGTCCTAATTTTCTGCTTCTTTTCTGGTTATCTCTTTCAACATATCTCTAATCCAAGCCAATAAGTGAAAAATTTCCTTGCCCACTTAAGCTCCTAAGGATTTTGTTGCTTAGGACACCAACACACTATTTTGATGATAGTTCACTGCGTTGGCGTCCTAAATCCACACTTCAATCCTTTAGCTGAGAGCTCCTTTGTCTAAGGCAAGAATCTAGAAGTTTCACTATTTCGGATTATAAAGTAGTTCCCTATAAAAGTTAATGTATACTTGTCTCCTTCATGATTTCTTAATGCTGATGTGGATAAGGGAAGTTCATTCCCTAGTGATCTCTTGAGAATGAAGAGACCCATGTGCAGCGAATCCCTCTTATCGCACATTTTAATGAACCCGACGTGAAAATGTTGGAACTATTTTTACAATGTTTTCACGTTTACGATCATACCTTTTCTAAGGAAGATTTTGATATGTTGGATGACACTCTAGATGACTTCTTAGAAGCACCCTCCCCTATCTATAAATCTCCTGAGCAAGATTCCACTCCATGGATTGACAAGTCTGTAAATGTAGTAGTGGTATCTCTAGCTCCTTCGAGCCCTAAGAAACCCATCATTTATGTGACGTTGGATGACTCCTCTTCTAGGGAGGATTATTCTATCTATGGGATCTCATGTTGTATTAATTCATTGGAACTATACTCAATGTTTGTGAAAGATTCTCTTGCCTACCTCCACTAGACCCGTGGATGTTAATGTGTTGTTGGCTCATATTTAAGAAAATTCACTGAATATTAAGTTTGATCCGCAAGAACTCCCACCTTCGAATGTGCAAAATAAAGCAAATCCCTTGATGATTATAATTAATGTTAATAATATTGGTATTAGGCATACTCCCATTGAAAAAAAATTGACTCTCAACATTTGTGGTATCAACCTATTACCTAAAATTAAAGTTGATTCATCTTCTTTGGTAATTTCTTCCTTGTATATTCATGGGTTTGATAACGCTAGGCATCAAGCTCTAGGCACGATAATAGTGCCCTTGCAGCTAGGTTCTATTACCTTACCTACCTTGTTTTATGTGATGTCTATCCCTTTGCCTTACAATATTCTCTTAGGGAAACCCTAGATTCATGCTATGGGTGTTGTAACCTCTACTTTACACCATTCCTTAAAATTTATCTCAAACAATCGGGTTGTTACGGTTAAAGAAAATCCATAAGTTGTTCACCTTTGTGAGCTAGCAGCTTCCAATTGTGCTTTAGTCATACCACTCTCAAGAATTGTATTCCATCCTTAACCGTTGATGCTATGGTGTGTTCTTCGTCAATACCCTCTTTGGAAGTTGTCCCCAAAGTGAGTATTGCTAAAGATGAACCACCTAAAGTAGAAGATCCTAAGTCTCCCTTGTCTTCCCCTTCTTCCTCTCAATCAAATGCTTTCCTTGGTGATGATTGTGGCTCCTTGGAATTCTCTAAATTCTTTATCGTAGAATACAAGGCAAGCCCCTCTTGCATAGAAATTCTAGGTACTTCTAATGTAAAGATGAATAACACTCCCGTTGAGGAAGAGAAGTGTGATCCTATTTAGGAGACTACTCCTTCCTCTACTTAAGAGAGTAATCCCACTCCTAGAAAGGAGGTTAATGTTTGTGAACCTAGTGGAGAAGGTGGGGGCGCTCCTGTAGAGACATTCAACATTCATTGGTGGAATGAAACACTCTACATAGAGTTGACACCTCCCTAAGTTTTGCAAACTCACTATGGTTTTGGATATGAGCTTGCCTCTTGGTATGGTTATGGGTAGAGAGGCCTAGGGAATATCGAACAAGGAATCCAAGTCCCCATCTAGTTTAATCTGCAAAAGAGTTATCTGGGTTTGGGATGTTCTATCAAATAATCTAAGCAAAAACCTTGGTGGAGTGTTAACATGATTTTGGCTGAACCGTTGAGTTTGGTCCATCTCAAATTGATAGAGGATAGGGACCAGGCTAGGAAAATTCCTTTAGATGTCTTCTCTTTAGATGAAGCACTTGAGGAATTCCTAGGTTCCTATTCCCTATTGCCTCCTTTTCATCACAAGAGATGATTATCATATCACTTGCATAGACAAGCATACTTTGGAGAATTTGACTTAAGTGTTGATGAGGAAGATCCTCTATCTAATGTCAATAATGATGTTCCGATATCCCATCTTGAAAATCGTAGTTCCCTCCTTAAAGGGGATACTACAAAATATCTATGGATCCTAAGTCCTTTGAAAAAGAAATTAAAATTGCAAAGTGTCTCTCTTTAGAGGAAGCAAATGAACATTCTGACCTCTTACATTCTCATCCTGATGTCTTCACTTGGATGTATGAGGATATGCTTGGTATTGATGAGTCCATAGTGGTTCGCAATATCATCTTATGTCCCGACACCAAGCTAGTTAAATAGAAAATCCAAAAAATAAATCCCAGGGTGGCGTTGATGGTTAAAACTGAGATAGAGAAGTTGTTGAAAGTAGGCTTTATCCGTCCGATCAACTATTCCCCTTGGATCTTGAATATCATTGCTATTAGTAAACCTGATGAATCTATTTGTACATGCATTTACTTTTGGGATCTTAATAAGGCTTCTCTTAAGGATGATTTTCCATTGCCTAATATAGGCATGATTGTAGATTCGACTCTTGGCCACACATTGTTATCTTTTATGGATGATTTCTTGGGTTGTAATCAAATCCGTACTAACCTGGAAGATCAGTACAAGATAGCCTTCACCACACCTTGGGGTACCTTTTGTTATGTGGTCATGCCCTTTGGGTTAAAGAATGCAGGAGCAACTTACCAACGTGCAATGACCTCGATATTTCATGTTTTTATTTACAAGATCTTAGAAGACCATGTTGACGACATCTTGGAAAAATTGATAACCCATCAAGATCATGTAAAGAACCTCCGTCTTATCTTTGAAAGGCTTCAAATCTATAAGATGAGACTCAATCCTCATAACTGTGTCTTTAGTGTAGATTCTGACAAAATTTTGGGATTCATAGTTTCTCACCATGGAATCGAAGTCAACACAAATAAGATTAATGCCATTATTAACATGCCTCCACCTAGAAATATTACTAAATTAAAAAGTTTACAAGGGAAAATTCAGGAAATTCATAGATTTATATCTTAGTTGGTTGATTGTACCCTTCCTTTCACTCGCTTATTGAAGAAAGATGTTTGCTTCATATGGGATGAAGAGTCAGAAAGCTTTTGAGTCAATCAAAGCCTATTTGGCCAATCCTCTTGTATTGATGTCAATTATGCAAGATAGACCCTGTTTTCTTTACCTCGCAGCATCACCCTATGCTTTGGTAGCTTTGTTGGCTTAGTATGATAATGTCAGGAAATATAGAGTTGTCTACTACATTAGTCACATCCTTGTTGATTATGAAACCCATTATTCCTCCATGGAGAAACAATTCCTCGCTCTTGTCTTTGCTACACAAAAGTTGAGGCACTATCTTCTACATGCTGAAACACACATCATTGTAAAGATTAACCTTTTAAAGCATCTATTCTCTAGTTCTGACCTTACTAGAAGGTTAGCGAAATGGGTTATGTTGCTTTCTAAGTTCGATATAAAGTTCGTTACTCATAAATCAATAAAGGGTCAAGTAGTTTTTGATCAATTGGTAGACACCCCCTCATCTCGTTCCTTGCCAAAATTGGATTTATTCCTTGATGAAAATATCTTCGCAATTAATTATGACCTTGAATAGAAGATGTATTTCGGTGAATTGAGGTGTCAGACTGGTTCTAGAGCAGGTGTGGTCTTGATATCCCTTGAAGGAAAGTCGGTCCCTCTATCCTTTCAATTGGATTTTCCTTGCACTAACGACATCGTCGTGTATGAAGCTCTTATTTCTTGCTTGTGTGCTACAATTACTCTTAAGATAAAAAATCTCCACATACTAGGTGATTTTGAGCTTACTATGAATTAGATTATGGGGACCTATCAAGCTAAACAAGATAAGTTGTCATGATATCAATACCTTGCTTTGTCCTTGCTTAATCGGTTCTCTTATTTCACGATAGAAAACATCCTTAGAAGAGAGAATAGACATATCAATGCCATGGCAAGCACTACTTCCTTGGCACCTTCGAAAGAGGATATGAAAGAATACCACTTTTTGGTTTAGGTCCTATGAACCTTGGCGGTTTCTGATCAACCTGAATCTGAGGCCCTTGTGTGTTCTCAAGTAAACTCGGGAGAATGGTTCTCTAGTATCTATAACTACTTTAAGATTAGAAACTTTCCCAATGATGTGACAAAGAATGATCGCACTCGTATACAAAATATTTCAGCATGTTATGTCATTTGATTTGATGTTCTCTATAAAAAATCTTATAACTTGCTTCTGCAATGCCTCACTAAAGCGGAAATACCCCTCGCCCTTAAAGAAGCCATTTCAAGCTCTGGGGGTGGACACTTTGGAGGTAAGCCCTTGGTAAGGAAACTGATACACATGGGATACTATTGGAAAACGATGGAACAAGATTACTTTGATTTTGTTAAAAAATGCCTTCAATGTGAACAACATAGTTGTCTCATTCATGTACCTGCCCAAGAGTTACTAAATCATACCTCTCCTTGGCCATTCATAAAATGGGGGTTGGATACTATTGGAAAGATAGTACCTCATTCTTCCAAGGGACATACCTTTATCATTACCACCATAGATTACTTCATGAAATAGGTCGAAGCTATTCCACTCCGATCCATGAAAGTTGGGGCTATCTATAGCTTTCTTCTGAACAACATTATTTCTTATTTTGGATCACTTGCTACACTTTTTTTTGACAATGGTATGCCATTCAAGAATAAGGAAGTGAAGCAATTCTTAGGGAAGTTCCACATTCAACATAGATTTTCTATGTCGTACTATCCACAATCAAATGGAAAAGCGGAAGCATCTAACAAGACTTTTGAGCTCATTCTTTGTAAGACAATTAATAAACATGGTAAGGATTGGCATATTCAATTAATGTATGCTTTGTGGGCCTACCACACAAGTGTCCATATGGTGATGGGAACAATGCCTTACAACCTCATATACGGTGTTGAAGCTATCATGCCTTTGGAATTAGAAAATTGTCTCTGTGCTGGTGTCCCATAATAGTGGTTTACAATTTTTGGCCAAACTGGACACTGAAATTATTATTTTTAACTAAATCTTCACATTCAGGCACCTATAGCGGCTAAACTGTGAGGAATTTGAACATGGTGAAAACTAGAGTCTCATCAAATTTTGTCTGTAGATTCTAAAAATATTTTTGGAATCAAATTGTACTTCTTTTTCCATCTCCCACGAAAATTGATTTTTTCATAAAACAACATTTTAAAAAAGTGACACACACCGTATAACGCATAACTTTTTTTCCATGAAGGATAAAATTCTAATTCTTTCAAATTTAGATTTGTAACTCTGATATCTAGTGCTTCCATTTGGTTAGATAGTTTTTATTGAATATTTTTCCTTAATCAAGTTTCAAAGTCAAACGAATTACAATTGCATAAGCCAACCATATAACGCTGTAACTTTTTTGTATATGTCAATTTTTTTTTTGTTGGATCAAGGACTTCAATATCTGCACTCATATTTTTCAATTTTTTAATAATCTTTTATTTTTCCACATGTGAAGAACAAAGAAATTCATTTTGATGAAAACCTATGTTTAATAAAACTTAAAAAACAAATACATAACAAAACCAAAACATATTAAAATTATATTCATTGGATAGCTTGTTCTGAGGAATACCATAATCATTTGAAATAAATTTTAAATGAATTCATTTGATCCCCCAAAATAAATCAAAAGTGATTTTTTATCAGCGTTTTGATAGGTGTAAAGGAGACACATTTATAGGTATGGTTTAAAACTAGCGAGGTTCTATCCAAGGGGGTTTGATCTAAGGTGATTTGATCAAACCCTCTTCAATTGGAATCCTTAAAATGGAACTTTTTAAGGCTTAAATCATTATATTTTCTAAAAATATGTGATTTCAGCTAAAATCCATTCCTCTCAGGAATTGTAAACCACTATTATGATATGGGTTTACCTTAAAGGGTTAATTGACGATGAAACCTACCGAGCTAATCGTTTACATTAGCTAGAGATGATCGATGAGCACCGAATACAAGCCCAATCATCTTAAATATTATCAATGGTCGATATCGAGACAATATAACCAAAATCTATTTCCTTGGACCTTTAAATTGGGAGACCTAGTTCCTTGCGAGAATAAGAGAAATGTGAATGTGTTGCCTAATCAGAGAGGGAAATTTAGTCATAATTGGTTAGGCCCTTACATTGTTGTCTCTGTCTATGGTTTGGGTGCCTATGGATTATCATCTATGGATGGAAAACCTCTAAAAGAGCTCGTTAATGCGATGCATCTTCCTTGATACTATGTGTAGTGTCCCATGTGTCATGCGTGTGGTGTTCTCTCTTTGAAAGGGTAGTAGTGTTGCGTATGTTGACATAGTTCATTAACACATTATGAATTTTTTTGAGTTATGATAGAACCATGTGTGTGTGTGAAACATACATACATGTGTCTTGCTATGCTATGTATCCATACATCAGATTACATATTTTAAGGTGATTAGATCATCATTTTATTTAATTAACATACAACCATGTGTGTTTATTAAATCATGTTAGCATGTAATGTAAACATACATCCATATGAGAATGTAATATCCATAACATCAACATACATGAAAATAAAAATCACATGCATCAAAATATGCAATGCCATGATGTCAAAACTAGTATATATATGTGTGTGTGTGTGTATGTATCAAGTGTCATGTACATGTATCGGGCCACTACTATAAAAAATGGGTGGCTACTGAATATCTGTCTATATAGAAGATCTACATATATATATATATATCACTACAAAAATGATATACAAAATCAAAAGCCCCTATGGCTATGACGCATGGCTCCTTGAGCCCTCTGGCTTTGGTTGCTGCTGCTATGGTCTTAGGAGAGACTGCATGATGGTCATGGATCGGGATCAATGTGAGTGTGATATGGACAGAGCTACCTGCATCCCCTTGATCTCTCCTTGCAATGAGCATATATTCATCTGTGCTTGTGTCAGCTCCTACTATAGTTGTTGAACATCTATCAGGATCATGGCTGTCAGCTACGTATTGAGGTCATCGAGGCGGCTCTGGAGGGTGTCATGTGCCTACTCGGTGGCATCGGCTCTCATTACTACCATGCCTCATTCGTCAAGCATCATCCATAGCTCACCCGACAGTTGGTCACACTGTCCTCGAACGATGGTAAGTTTTGTAGTCAGTTGAACAATCTCTACTCCTCACTCCTTGTAGGTGGTCCTTACGCATGTTACTAGCTCAAAAATATGGAAATTTCTCCCAATAGATATCGGCTGGAAAGATTCCAAGACCATCCCTTGAACGGGCACATCAGGAGCCACCTCTGATATACACTGAGCCATCAACTTGGTCCATCCATGTGCATCCTCTGTAACCACAAAAAAGAAAGAGAGAAATTAGTATCACATAGAATATTTGTATAATCATAAATGGAAAAACTAGAAGTATTGAAGTATAAATGACATGCTTTGTATGCTTGGGTCCCATGGCTACCATGTGGGATCAAGGTGAGAAGCATTGCTAGGACCTGCACTGTCGACATCGGTAGCCAGTCCCGGAGCTACCAAGGTCATCACCGTTGTGACCATAGGTGCTAGTGGGACCGATGAGACAGGGGTAGCTACTAGGGGGTTTGACCTCCTCTGCTGCCTCAATCTTTGCGACACCACCTCCTCCTCCTATGGCCTCTCCTCCTCCTCGCCAGCTTGCTGCCACCCTCTCCATCTATCTTGTGGAGGTGGAGGTGGCATGTCCCCTTGTGGGCTTAGATTGCCTCGAGGGGCACCCTCACCAAACATAGGAGGAGGATGGTGCCTATTCCACCACCCTCTGATGTCTACCACAATACCAACATTATCTGCCAATGCCATGGGTGGCAGGTTATGGTCAGGCTCATCATCATCTAAGGGAAAAAAATCAATGATTGTGGGCTGAGGGCGATCCCTGAGTCTAACCCTACTCCTATGAGCCCTAGTATATGTGGGAAAATGCATAGGAATTGTTTGTACATGACCATGTTGTTGCATGACCCAACTCTAGTAGTATGGTACGATGATGTGATTACGGAAACCTACTAGAAAATGGTCCCACTGTAGGTTCCTTGGGTACCTTCCATCATCTACCCACCTGAAAAATTGATAGGGTCTTTATCTGACCCCGTCCGTAGGAAGAGTATCAAATTGTAACCACCAAAACTGTAAAGCTCTGAACCTCCACTAGCCTATCATATTGTACTAGTGGGCCATGGGGATGCGATATGGCCATCGTTGGGGAAAGCCAACTGGCCTTGTGCACATGATGTGGGCGAAGTCCCACACCTACAAAAGTGTGCATGTTGTCAAATTACGGTACTCATAATGGATGTACTAGCCTAGCTCCTAGTAGAAGTGTGCTAACATACTGTACCCCATGGAAAAAACTATCCTATGCTCTAATATCTCTCTGATTGTGTGAACAAGGCCGCTGTGAAGGTGAGAGCCTCGCCCTTCTATCATGATCCAAAAAGCAACGGTCATGACCATCACCCAATGTAGTAGCAGTGTAGTAGTCTGCGCATGGTCATACCAGTGTGTATAAATGTGGCATGTGCCATCGCCTCCATTCATCCATCCCAAGTAGTAATGAACTCCCTTCACTCACTCTCGTGCCAATTGAGTATCAACAATGGCCACCTTCCATGCACATATGGGCAGTCCAAGAATCTGATAGAAATCCTCCAATGAGATTGTCAACTCCCCAGTAGGTAACTAGAAAGATGGAGTGGTGGCATCCCATCACTCCATTAGCACTATAAGCATCTGCTTGTGATAGCACATCTCTAGCATGGTGAATGCATGCTAGAGACTGACCTGCTCTAGGTGGGTGACCTCATCCATAGTGAGATGGTCCCTCTTCTCTTGAACTAGTCAGTAAGCCCGCCCTCCAACACTATTGAATTTGACACCATTTTCTAACGGTCATTCGTCGGTCATTCAAAAAATCTTTGTTGGAAGAGCGGCGAAATGGAAAAAATATTTTCGCTGTTGTTTTTTTGTCGAAAGGCCAACAACAAATTAAACATCGAAATAACGGCCAAGAATTGTTGGTCGATGGCATCGTGAAATGCCTCGTACTTTCATCGGAATATTGACAAAAAATTCATGTATCCACCAACGAATTACACCAGAAGTTCGTCGCCAGTTCAACGAAATGGGAAAGCAGTAGCGTCAAATCAATAGTAGACGTTCATCACCATTGCAATGAAATGGGAAAGGAGTAGCGTCGAAACAACACCAAAATTTTGTTGAACATGCGACGAAATAGGCAAGTAGTATTGTCGAAAAAATACCAAGAGTTTGTCGAATTTGCGACGAAATTAGCAAGGAGTAGCGTCGGAAGAACACCAAAAGTTCATCGAAAGTGCGACGAAATGGGAAAGGAGTAGCATGGTAACAACGCCAAAAGCTCATCGAAATTGTGATGAAATGGGCAAGGAGTTATGATGAAACCTTCATTACAGCTATAGCAACTTCGTCGAGCCTTTCTGTTGATTCGTCGGTGGTTGTTGTCAAAATTGTGATGAAGCATCAATTTTTTTTTTTTAAATATTCATGGAAATGTACCATTGCAGAGACTGACGACTGATCATACATATAGACTGCATATTGGTTTGATGCTTCAAACGATGCATTTCTTATATTGAAAAGTGCATTACCTTATTGAGCTTCTCTTTGTTTGTATAGTTTAATATTCTACTTAACAAGGCCAACCATGTGACGGTGGAAGCTCATTTGGCCCCTCCCCCCTAACATCACTCTCGATTCCCCATACCCAATCATATAACATTAATCATTCATTCATCCATTAATAACATATATCATTCATCCATTAATAACATATAACATTCATTCATTAACATATAAATATCTATTAATTAACATATTCACATTCATTCATTAACATATATTATTCATTCTTTCAATTTTTACATATTATAAAAAATATGGTTGTCATGATATGATTACAACTCACTTTTTTTGTTTCTTTTTTAAAGCTACATAAAGTTGAAGTGGAGTATCATTTCTAAATCAATATCCGCCCCCTCTTTAGTTGTTCTTCCCTCTGCTCGTGATCTTAATGTATGCCTAGTCGTCTTCTCATGACGTGGACGCCGCTGCAAGGGGGGTATGCTGCAATAACAAAGAAATGCTAAACTGATATGTTTTATTATTATTGTTAAGGCATTTTATTAATTAAAAAATAGAGTGGTTCTAATTGATGGGTCCACATCATGTTCCCCAACTTTTTATAGACTCATGCTCAACATGTTGAACACCTCTAAATCCCGATCTGGCAGCTGAAAAATGAAAGGTTACATTAATTATCACACCAATTGAAATTAAATATGTTTAAGAGAACATGAGGGTGGTCCTCTTTACCTGATAGGGCCACATCATGGTCTTGATCATGCTCAACACGTTGATTACGCTCTACATGCTCTAAAGTTGAAACACGAAAGGTTACATTAATTAATACACCAATTGCAATTAAATATGTTTAAAGAACTTTAGAGTGGTCCTCTTTACCTAATGGGGCCACATCATGTTCCTGATCTTCTCTAGCCTGATCATGCTCAACATGTTGATCACGCTCTACATGCTCTAAAGTACCGGGATGCACACCATGACCTTCATCTACATGTTCTGCTCCACCCTCACCAGGCTACATTCCAATGTCATGTGTAGTGTTATCATTGCTTGAATGTTTTAAAAAAATAGGCATGTAATTACTTTATGGTGGAAATTACTGAATAGATTGCACAAGTATTCAATTTTAAATAAACTTCATTGAGTTTATTTACCTATGTGTTGGATGCAGTGGAAGCTTGTGTTTTCCCAGTCAAGAATCTTAGGTGTTCAGCCACGACTCCATAGCCTTGATGGAATGAAAATCTTTAGGTCCTCTCTTCTCGTGGAACCCGCTGAATTCAAAGCCCTAAGCATTTTTGCGTAAGATCATGAATTTTTCTTCTATGGTGTGATAAAACCAAAATTGTTTCTTTAATTTATTATAATTTGGATGCAATATTTCATTTATTGATACTTACAAGTGATGCGGCTAATTTCATATAACCACCAGAGCCAAGTTTGTGTTGCTCGTGCTTTTCTAGTCTTGCATTTGTTGCCTTCGATGTGTCGGGCAACCTATGAAAAGTTTGGAATACGTTAGATTATGTAAAAAGAAAGAGTAATCAGTATATAATTACATTGTTGATAGTATCACACATAGCATACTACTTTAAAAAAAAAATTTAATGGCATTTCCATAGCGTACAGACATTGAGAGCATATAAAAAATACGTGAGTTCAATCCATGAATTATAGTAGAAAATAGATTTTTGGTTATATTCATATCGCTGATTACATTGCACAAAACATACTACAACTGCATAAATATCACATGTTGATAGTTGTTCATGCTACTACATTTTTCATACATGTCTACCAAAGAATTTTATCAAACAGTTCATTGCCTTGCTGCTATGGCTAAAAGCCTAAAATAGGTGCTTTCAAACAAGCCATGGATGCTTGGAAAAAATCTATCAAAGCATAATAGTAAGCAATAGCATAGACAAGGCAGTGAACTGTTTCAAAAAATGCCTCAAAGAAATGTGGTCTCATGGTGATGGAATGCCATGCCAATCCATAGCAATTTGCTTGTCATGGCATTCGTTATGGCATTCCATCACCATGAGACCACATTTTTTTGAAGCATTTTTTCAAATAGTTCACTACCTTTTCTATGCTACCACATTTTTCATATACATTTCTACCAAAGAATTTTATCAAACAGTTCAACACCTTCATGCTATGGTTAAAAAGTAAAAACCTAAAATAGGTGCTTTCGAACAAGCTATGGATGCTTGGAAAAAATCTACCAAAGCATAAGAGTAAGCAATAATATAGACAAGGAAGTGAATTGTTTGAAAATTTGTAAAGAGTGTAGTTCATGGTGATGGAATGCCATGAAAAACTATAGCAATTTGTTTGTCATAAGTATCTTATCATGGTATCTCAACAAATTATGAGACTACATTTCTTTGAGGCATTTTTGCCTTGTCTATGCTACTACATTTTTCATACATGTCTACCAAAGAATTTTATCAAATAGTTCATTGCCTTGCTGCTATGGCTAAAAGCCTAAAACAGGTGCTTCAAACAAGCTATGGATGCTTGGAAAAAATGTATCAAAGCATAATAGTAAGCAACAAACCATGGTCTCATGGTTTTTTTTGTGCGAAAATCAGCTCAATTTTATTCACGTTTTTTTGTAGATTTTCAACACATTTTTTTGGCGATTTTGTAGTTTGAAACATAAAAAAATCAAGGAAAAAATCATCCAGCCTACAGTTTTTTTAAAAATCACGATTAATCGAGATTTTTTGCAAATTTATGCTTCTATATCTCATACCTTCCTTGGCTCGATGGTGTCTTTCCTTTTTTCTTTTCAGCCTTCTCCTTTCCATTGGACACCAGGTACTTCCACTCCCTCTCAAGAATCATGGGGGGATGCTCGTACTTTTTGTTCTTCTCTAAATGTGACCTATATTGGTCCCTCACATACTTTAGATAGGTACCAACTTTCTTAAGGACCTTGGTTTGGTTGAATGTTTTATCACCGAACATCACAACTAAACGGTTAATGAACTCATCTTTTAAATCTTCATTTTGGGCATTCCAATGTAATGCGAATGGTGGGCCCAAAGAGCTCCAATGTAATATGACTTAGATTTTTATAAAAAACATAATTTCCTACCAAAATGATCATGGGATCAATAGTCTAAAAAGAGCGATCAATAAGTAAATTTCAATTGGATTATATAGAATAATAATTAAAACATTTTAAAGTACCTGGGACCTTCTCTATCTTTATGGGAATGAAATCCTCAATCACCACAAGTGTGACCGGAAATGTTCCTGTACTAGTAATACGGGAAGATCCAAGAAATGCTACTAAAACATCACCAGAGTAGTGGCCTCATCCCCGGTACATGTCGACGCGATGTTCCGTATGTGTTCGCTACGAGGGTGCATTAACGGATGCCTGCATGGTATGTGTTGCCGATATTTCAGACGACAATATAGGCACATACGATGGGGTCAAATAATGTGATGTATGCGTAGGAAGATCAGGATGGACACTTGTACCAACCCTTACTCCTTGGGAAGCACTTGCAGTACCCAGATCATGGCCAGGAGCATCATGAGGAGGCAAATAACCCTGTAAAAACAACACATATTTTAGTTCATGACATAAAAGAGTACAAAATATAAAACCATGAATGAACTTATGTTATAATTAAAGACCTCATGACAACTTATTTGCAAGTTTTGTAATCTCTCTGTCAATACTTTAACCCTCTCTCTTATCTCATTTGTTTGAGGCATTTTGAACATCAACTTAGTCATTTCTTCATTGCATTTTTTCATGAGCTTCTTTATCGTATCGAAAGGGTTTGCTGAATAAGCCATGTCATCATCACAAAATATTGACTGGACCTCACTATGGATGCTCTCCTCTACTACTAGTGCCTTTCCCCGATTAGTTGACTACAACAAGAATATTAAAAACATTATCGAAATTAACCCAAAAAACTTATGAAAAAAACATAATAATAAAACATTTTGCTCGTATCTAATTTGTACAATTACAATGAGGTAAACCTATCAGGTAGAAGCACCTGAAGATACATCGCGATCTGTGCTCTGGGCCAAAGCCTTCTTCGTACGATCAATGTCCCCCTGTGATAAAAATTAAATATAAAAAAATTTACCAAAATGAAACCAATAGACTTATGAAAAAAAGCATAAGAATAAAATGGCATATTGGAGTCATTAATTGGAGGTTGGGTAAAATGGTACATAGTACGTACCACCCCCATAGTAACTATGTTTGTAACTAAGCGATTCAAATTGTAATCGATTAGCAACTCTTCCCCTGTAGTTATTGATTTTATCGCACATACGAATACAGGGTTTCCCTTGCGTGCCTCGAATATGCAATTGGGTTGCTTATTTGTTGACCCAGGTCGTGTACTATTTATAAAGCTTGCAATATTCCCTGATGCTTTTGGCCTTCCGTCAATGTACATAGCCACTTCTTTATTTTGATCCTTATCTTTTAGTTGTATATAATTTGCTGACAGTGCATACCTATGCATACTTCATGTATATAAAACCAGTTGCATCCAATCTTTGTAACTGTAACAGGGTCCAACATATTTCATCAATTAAATTAACTTTCATAGCAGGACCTTTATGTTGTCCATGCAAAATAGGCCCAAACCATGTAATAGCGATGATGGTGCTATGCGATATATCCTCTGCGTTGACACAAAAATTAGTGTTTTATTGGAGGAAGTTCCTTGGAGTACCCATTGACCATAGATGTTTGTACCTCAAGGAACCTCGATGTCGCTATGCTCTCATCATCATAAGAACATGACCCCCTTGACAGAAAAATTTCATCGTTTATGGGGTACTTTCTTCTAATCTTTTTGACCTCTAGTTGATCTCCCTCTTTTTAGACATACTACATGTCTCGCTTTCCTCTTCTCTTCCTGAATTTTCCTCGCTCGAGGAAGACAGATCTGACAAATACCTATTTGGTGGTACCTACACTCGTAAGGATGTTGGATGAAGTTCTTTCATGGTGATGTGATCCCAAGGTGACATTATGATTAATCTATCTCATTTCATGGCTAGAATTTCATAGGTTATAAGGTAATCAAGTCTTGATAGATTGCAAGTTATTGTTACTACCGTCCAAATGTGTCCATCACAAATCAAATCTACTTAACGTTTTAACTCCAAAACTTTGTAACAAGTGTTAAATGTGGCTATGGTCCACCGGTTACACAACCAAGGCCTCAAATGTATTCTCTAATTGTAATCAAAGGACTTTTGCTCTTCATTCAAGTAAATAAACTCGAAGGGAAACACCACCAAGTGGTTTATTGAACACCTACATGACTAAAAATAGAAGCAAATTAACATTTAATTTCCATATGTCTAAGTGGTTAACGGGGAGGGAGTGTGTACTAGGCCTAGTTAAGTTATCATAAGTTTACACTTTGGCAATAATTTTTTTTTAAGTCATTAAATCTTCCTGTCTAATTGCTAG
>VDFB02335978.1:70738-87769 GCA_007258455.2 Sequoia sempervirens
ATTAAAATTTGTGCGATTGTTCATCAACTGTCTTATGATCTGATCCGTTCCCCGCCATCTCGCGATGGTGCTTTGGTTGATTGCGATATCACGGGCGGCTACCATGTGGTTTGCACAAGGTGGGGTCCGAGGAAATTTTTGTGTGATATATTTTAAATGTTTCATTGCTTCCAAAGAAAAACATTTAAAATGAAATATTTGACAAGGCCGGGGGGAAATTCATTAAAAATGAGCAAAAGTGGAGAAATTAAAGCAACTATGATTTTAATGGTATATTAAAAAAAAAATCATATTTTGATAGTTGAATACATTAAAAATATTTCTAATATATTTCTAATTTAAAAAATATAATGTTTAATTTTTTAAATATATATATTTTTTTCAAAAATATATTTCTTTTATTTTTTAAAAATATATTATGCATACAAAAATTACATAATCACAATAGATAATAGATTTTAGGTGAATATATTCTTTAGGTATGTTAATATATTTAAAAACTAATTTTAATTAAAAACTTACTAACATCATTAAAAGGTAAGTTTATAATTATAAAAATTTAACATTTGAAATAGAAAATTTAAATATTATATTATAATAGTTTATAATTTACTTATATAGTATTTTGGATAATAGAAACAATTTTGATTGATTTAATATTTTCTAAGTTCATTATTGAATTTAAATCTTATAAATATAATTATATATCTTTAATCAATATTATAATTTAAAAATAATAATGAATATTGAACATCTTAGATTTTAGTATAACTTAAATATTAAAAATTAATGTATAAGTTTATAAAATATAATATATATATTTTTAAAGAAAGATTTAAAGATTATTATATATCATGTATATTTAAAGATCCATAGAATTATCTTTTAACCATGAAATTAATGATTAATTTCATTTATAATTTATCTTATCTTATCTTTTAACAATTTTTGGTATCCTACATAATTTGTTTTCTATAAGTATCATGTTGTATACTCTTTATATGGAAGGTAGTGTTTTTTCATGGAGCTTAATAAGTTTTAATAATTTTTAGTCATTTTAAAGATTTTTTTTTTTTTATAAAGATAGGTATATTTAGACTTTTGATGGCTTATGTACAATTATGCATATTCTTTTATTTATTATATTTTTTGCAATATCATGTTATTCTTGATTAATCACATTATTTGTTTGTCATTTTTATTTGTTTTGTTGAAAAATATTTTATCTTTACTTTACATCTATGATAATTTCAAAATTATCAAATTTAAAAATTATAAATAAAAACTAATTTTTATTAATCTCTTGAACTACGCAGGTCCTAATTTTTTGTAGATTAATAACTATCTAAATAGCTATTTCTTTCCTTTATTTCTATAAATGTGTCTCATGTCTCTATTGAAATTTATGAGATGTGTATGTAATTCTTAGCACAACATTCTTAGAGATTAGGATTTATTTTCCCTCTATATCTATTTTCTTATTGTTACTATTAGTGGCTAATTAAATCTTCATTGAAAACCTACAAGCTTGGGTCCTTCAATCTCAAAGCTTGTCTAATTTCTTGATGAGAATCATTACATTGATTCCCAATATTGTGCTCCTTGCATGATAATTTATAAAATACACTTGTAATTTAGTATGTGGTTGAAATATTAGAGTAACCACAAATGGTTCTTTTCATTTTTGGCACATGATTGGCCATTTTTACTATGTTAAATTTTTATTTTCACTTTTATTTTCATGGTTTTCATGTTGTCAAATTTTCATACATTTCTTAGTCTTTTTAAAAAAATAAATGAAGGTTCTATTAGTGTCCCCAATCTTGCTAAAAATCATGTATAGAGAGAGTACAATATATAAATTATTAATTATAGAGTTGTTACGCCTTGCATAACCACCCCATTCTATTCTGGGACAAAATGGGTCCCCCTTTGTCTTTTCCCTTGGCCTTTGGTTTTCTGCCTTAGGCATTTTCCTTTTTAAGTTTTGTCGGAGGTGGAACCGAGACCAATACTAGACTTGGAATTCCTTCCAAGTTTTGGTCTTGTTCCTTCCCCGGTTCTAGTTCCGACAGTTCTTTACCTTTGTCTTTGGTTCCTTGTCAGAGTCGGGTTCGGGTTCAAATCGAAAGGATAAAAATTTTCAAGTTTCTGGTCTGAATTCCATCCCGGGTCTGACCCCACCCCCTTTTTTCTCCTCATTGGTCTTTGTCAGTTTTTGTGTCCTGTGCCTTGGGCGTTTGTGGCCCTCGGTGTCTTTTTTTGTTTTGGTGGACCCGAAACCGAATTGGATTCCGAACTTGGAATTCCTTCCAAGTTTCTGGTCTTGTTTCGTCGCCGGCCCCAGTTCTGCCTCTTCTTTTTTTTTTTTTCTCGCGCGTCTTTCTCATTTTGTTCCAGCGGACTCATAACCGAAACTGGAACCAAACACCGAAGCTTAAAAAAATGTCTGGTTTGGGTTCTATTCTGATCCTGATTTCGCGTGTTTGATCTTTCTCTTTTCTTTTCTTCTCTTGTTTTGTCCTTGGGTTTTCCCTCCCTTTCCTCTTTCTTTTTCTTTTTTGGGTGATGTCGGAAGTGGGTTCGGAATGGAATCCGAACCTGGAACTTGAAAAAGTTTCAAATTCGGGTTTGGTTCCGGTCCCGGTTCCGATCGTTTGGTCACGAGGTCTTGTTCTTCCTTTCCCCTTTTCTATTTTTGTTCTTTTGGGTCGTCTCTTTGTATGTGTTGGAGGCGGGTCTGGAACTAAATCCGAACCTAAAACTTGGAAAATTTTTTGGTTCGGGTTTGGCCCCAGTCCCGCTTCCACTTTGGGTTTTGGTCCCGATCTTGCCCCCGTTGTGCTCCGCCCCTAGTCGGTTTTTGTTCCGACCCCACCGGCGTTTGTTTCTATCCTTTATTTTTTGCATTCCTTTGCAGACCCGGAGCCGGGACGGGATATGAATTGGGAAGTTGTGATTATTTCCATGGCTCATTCCCATTCTGACTCTGATCCTGATCCCGATTTTCTTTTGGCTCTGCCCCCACTAGTTTCAAGGCGAGGGATGTCGTTTTTGGGTCATATTTTGTCCCGATCCCGGTTCCACCAGGATTCGTCCATTTTTACCCTCTCATCCCATTTCAGTTTTGGTCCTAGTTCCGCTAGTATTAGAGAGTGTGTTCCTGTTCGGTTTTGACCCCGCCTCCACTGGTTTTGAAGGTTGCTGCTCTTTCGAGTTCTGATTTGGTCTCGCTTCTGCCTCCACTGGAGTTGTGTTTCTTTTTGATAAAATTGAAGGCATGGTAAATAATGATATATCTTATTTTCCTTTGAGAACTAATGGAGACCTTGTTTTGTAAGATCCAGACGTACGCATAATGATATTTCCTGGGTAAAGTCCTTTCGAAGGGTGAGGAGGTTTTGGCATGGTGTTTTAAGTTTGAAGAGAAGTCTTGGCGACCGAGTGAAGTCATGCCAAAAGAAGGATATCGGGGAGACTCAGAATGAACGCAACAAGTTCGATAGGATGTCCTGCCGACTCGAGAAGGTCTTGGCGACAGTAGAGTTCGGCGAAAGAGGGGAGTTCAGAAAAAAGTCTCCCCGACCATGGAAAGTCACACCGAAATGAAAAGAAACTGGCGCAAGAGGGTCCCACTGACAAATATGTCTTCAGAGAGAGTATGGGTGTTCGGTGTAATGTCTCGCCGATGAGGTATAGTCACGGCGACAAGGGCAGCATCGACGAAGGATGGTAGCGTCGCCAAAAAGTCTCCCCGACAAGTGATGGTCTTGCCAATAATTTCACGCTTTCGGCATGACTAAAGGTGTTCATCGAGAGTCTGACCAACAGTAAAGAGTCTTGTCGAAGGGGAAGGGTCCGTATATCAGCTAAGCAGCATAGTGTCGCCCAGACCTCTAGCCGAACAGTAGATGTCTCACCGAAACAAGGTGTCGGTAAGACTCCAAGCGAAAAGAGGGGCTTCGTCATGAGGTCATGGCGACAAACGATGGTCCCCCCGACATTGAAGATGAGTTCCCCATGTGAAGAAGGATATCGGTATGACTGATAGGGACTCGCCACAACCTCTGGACAAACAAGTGAAGTCTTGCCAATAGCCGCTGGGGGATGAAATTGCATTGGGGAGACACCAAGGGTGTCTCACCGACATGCAATGATTGATCAAACCACCTTTGACCGCCTGATGGAGCTCGCGTGGCATATGCTCGACCAACCAGAAGGAGCCAAAAGAATGACTCATCGGTCCCTTTGACCGATTGACTACTCCTGCGAGGGAAGGTCAACATAATGAAAATCAAATGGATTTTTTCTGAGAACAGATGACAATGGATCGACTCGAGCAATAGTGTTCGGATCTACAAGAGAGCTCGATGGTGCTTCTAGAAGACGGTCAACGTGCAAAAAGAAGCTTAAGGAAAGAAGAAACTGTGAGTCATAGGGACAGCTGTGGCGACCACTGGCAGGAGGTACACCAACATTAATGACGATATTTTGAGCATTCAAAGTAGCTCTGCCGAAGTTCAAAGATGGACACGGAGGCGTGGGAGTTAATACGGTAGCTGCAAAAGATCTATAGATCGTTCCAGGAGACGATCTTCGCTGACATAAGCAGCATGGACTCGCATTTAATGCATAACCAACTTGCTTCAAAAGATCTGGTCGCCGACTCTCCTGGATGTAGATATTTTGTAAAACCCTAGTGCAGGGGACAACGCATCCTTTTGGGTACATTCTATATATAAGGCATTCTTGCCTCTTTGTAAAGGTGGGAACTTCTAGAGTTAGAACTGTTATTTGTTAGCACTTCTAGATTAGAAATTTTTAGGATTAGAAAACTTTTAGACTAAGAACTGTTAGGAGTGAGTTAGTTAACAGAAGGAGACAGAGTTGCATCTTGATTCTGAGTAATGAGAGCTTCTTTTATCTTCTTGTTTAAACAGTTAGATTTCAGTACAGGCTGTAATGTATTTTCTAAGTTCTCTTAGTGTAGTTGGAAACAGTTTGGAGAAACAAATTCTCTGTACACTGGTGATTGTGCCAGCTTTGTAAATATTGTTTATCTATTTTAATAATAGTAGAAGCAATCAGAGTTTAATCTACTTCATGTTATGTTCCAGAATGGTGTTTCTCTTGAATTAATCATCTGATTTGTGAAGCTTTCAAGGAATGAGTTTGGTTATTTGTGTTTTATTTAATGGTAGCTAAAAATCTATTATTTGAATTAGCACTATGAATGAAAGAGGTTGTGTGTCAATCACAAGCTTATCTTGTTCTGCAGTTTTAGTTTATAATTCCTTGAAGTTAACAAGTCTGGTTAAGATTAGATGAACTATTGTTCTTTTCTGTTTCAAAACCCTGATCTATCTTTTGTTGTTTCTTTAAAAACCCCAGTTAAATTGGGTTTCATTTCATGCTTGATCTAAGAAAAATCCTGAAGCTCAACACCAGTAGGCCCCTTGAATATTACTGTTACATTGGCCACTGAGTAACATCAGCACAGTTGAGACCCAACTACAAAGACGTTGGGAGCTAAGGCATCCATGTGTTGGATTTCTCTTTTAGGAGAAGTAGAATAGCAATATTCTGCTTGCATTGTTGTAGTGCCAAAATCACCATCAATAGGAAGTGGTGCTAGAAGGAGGGCCAGAAAGGAAAACTGGATAAAATTGGGTCATCCTCCTCAGAAAAGTCCCACAGAGTTCTTTGATCAGCTGAAAATCCACCTCCTTTGATAGAGCTCAAGACTCGAATAAGACACAAGAGTCACATAACTGGATCAACCATCATACTGCCCTTGTTAGCTTCACTCACTCAACCAAGCTTTTCACCAATACCACAGTGGATACCTATCAATCCACCATTACGTACATCTCAAACGTCATCACATCTAGTTCAACCCATACAATAGCTGGCTCAACCACCACCACCGCCACCAGTGGCATTCTTCCAGAATAATCCCTCTCCATTGGGGACTATTCCTGGAGGTTTTCACGACCTACCTAAGAACCCTGAGAAATTTTGTCCTAAGTACTTTCATGGTGAATCAAGAAGTGTTGAAGAGCATATACAAGCTTTCAAGGATGCTTGTACCAGAGTTCAAGTAGCCCACCATGATGTAGTCTGTAGGTTATTCCCTTATTCTTTAGGGGATATGACATACAATTGGTACCTTAACTTACCTCAAGGTTCCATTCTGACCTGGACACACTTGGAAAATGCTTTCATCAACCAGTTCAGGGTTTATGTGGATCTAGCTCTTTTATACCACCAATTTGCTACCATCAGAAAGGAACCAGGTGAACCTTTGCCTTTATTCAATACCAGATTCCAGCGAATGTATAGGAGATTGCAAGATACCTATTTAGTCACTGAGGATAGTGCTATTCAAGCATATTTTAGGGTTATAGACCCCTTGCTAGGTTTGTTCTTGCAAAGGACTTACCAACCAGCCGAAATTGATTCTCTATCCAAAGTTTACCATCTAGCTATCAAGCTGCAACAACAAATTAGTTCTCAACAAGGAGGCGAGGGAGGAGGTTTCCCTCCGATAGGATATCAGATGCATAGCCCAATTCCTCTATTCAATATTGTCCCAGGAACGTCTCCTTCCCACTATAAGAACAACAACAATTACAACCAAAGGGGTTATCAAGGCCAGAAATCCTCTAATCAAGGGTACCAAAACCAAAACAGAGGGTATAATCAAAGGCCAAACAACAACAAGCAATGGAATACAGGGCCCAATAATGGTGGGGTGTCTCACAAATATCAAGCAAATGAGGAGAGACCACATACTGCAAACGTGGCTGACCTCAACTTCATGACAAATTGGTGCAAGATGCATGATACTGCAACCCATTCTAAGATAAATTGCCCTCAGATGGAGAAAATTGTCAAGATGGCAAACAAAGATGCCGACACATTCCAGGGGAATTCAAACAAAGGAGGAGACTCACTAGATACTGCAATGGTTTATAACATCTTTGAAGAAGAGCCCTCATTCCCAAGGCAAGAGGAGAATGAACCAGAGGAGGATTCATATGATGCCCAACCTTTTCAGACAAAGGGGGGACACTTTTTGAGAAATCAAGGTAAGGGTCCATTCACCACATTAGCACCCCCTAATCACATGGTGCCTCCTGATCCAAAGGCTAATAATAATCCTCCTCGACCAAAAGGGTCGTCTGACCTTCACAACAAGGGTAATTTCTTTGCTGTTTTCAAAAGTAACTCAAGTTATAATATAGAATTTAACATCATTTCTGAGATGCAGATATATAAAAATTCTTTGTTGTATTTTGACATTTTAAAGTGGTGCCCCGCTCAAAGGGAGATAGTGCTGAAAGCGCTAGAACAAGCTGATAAGTCAAAAGGAAAGAGCAAGGTGACACCTGCTGGGGATGTAAATGCAACCTTATACAGAAACAAGGTAGGTACTCCACCTTTCCTTTTAAGTTTAAGAATTTCTAGAAAAAACTTACATAACTATTTATTGGACTTGGGGGCTTCAGGAAATTTCATGCCATTTTCCATATGCAAGAAGCTAGGATTAAAACCCATTCAAACCAATAAGAAGGTCATTCAATTTGACAAAACAGAGGTTAATGTGGTAGGGGAACTAAGAAACATACATGTTCAAGTAGGATCAGATCCTAGGATCCTAACTAACATAGATATTCAAGTGGCAGATATTCCTGAGACCTATGGTATGCTGGTAAGCTGAGATTTGATGAAAAATTTAGGGGGATATCTCTCCCTTGACTTTTCACATATGTGGTTGTCATGGAAAGGGATTCCTAATGAGATTAGGATTGAAAGTGAGCTTCGCCTCAAGCATATCATTACTGAATATGATTCTCCCAATGAGGTAGCTTACTTTGAGACTGAGATGGGGGTTTATAAACAAGAGGAAATTTTAACCTTCCCAGTTCTCAATGCTAAGAACATGTCAAAAGAAAAAAAACCTGGCTCCACCATTTATGAAAATCAACAGGCTTTGGCCAGAAAGCTGCAACAAGACCAATTGGTCTTAGGGGTAGATATAGATTTGCAAAGTCTCCTCCTCCCTAATTGGTGCAGGGTACATTATCAAAGTCATTCTGAATTGACTTGTCAACCTTGCAGGGACATTTTAAATTAGGTTACCCAAGCTAAGGAAGCTAGCACAAGTCGCCCTGAGACCATTGCAGACTGCTTCTCATTTGAGGCCAAGGAAGCAACCATGTTGACCAGGGATACCATACTTTCAAAAGAAATCCCTTCTCAAATAAAACCTACTCTAGACACATGCCCAAATCAGTATACTGATGAGGAGCAGCCCCAAGATTTATTTAATACCTCTTCACCTACAAATATACCAAAGCCTAAAAGGTTAACCAAAGACACAAGCGGTTATCAGAAGGATAGCCATAGGCCAGATGATATAGCTAAGCCAAAATTGGAGACCGCACCTAAGGAACTTATAGAACACCCTTCCCTTATACCTGAAGTAAAAGATCAAGGAGTCCCACACCTGGCTCATTCTACTCAAGCACCCATAACAACTTTAAAACAATCAACCCCATCCCACAATCAGCTATGGACCCTTACATTTGATGGATTCAAGTCTAAGACAAGAAATGGTGTTGGAATGGTACTAACCAGCCCTCAAGGGAAAACCTTCTTTGCTTCTTACAGGTTGCAATTTGGATGCACAAACAATGTGGCAGAATATGAAGCTTTGGCACGAGGACTGATGTTTGCATACAAGAAGGTCACTGCCTTGATGGTCAAGGGAGATTCAGAAGTAGTTATCAGGCAGGTGTGCAATCAATACACTTGTCACAACAGAAGGTTTGCAACTTACAAAAACTGAGTATGGAACCTGATCGAGGACTTTGATGCCTTTGGGATTAGCTTAATCCCTAAGGAAGAAAATTAGGTAGCGGATTCACTGTTTGTTGCTGCAAGCACCTTGGAACCCATGCAGGGCTCCAAGTTCAAAAGATTCTCAATGGAACTTATGTCCACCCCAGCTGTTCCTAACAATATCAAGAATTTTCAAGTTTTGGATGATGACTAACATATCCTTGCTTTCCTAGCAAGTTCTGATATTTTTGAAGGGAAAATCATTGGTGATTCTGATAGGGATCAAGGAGATTGGAACCCTGGAGATTGTGATACAGAAGGGGTCCTTAATCTCAAAAGTAATAACATTCCCAAGGGAATGGTTGCTATGGAAAGAATCTTTGACTCAGATTCGAGGGCTCGAGAGAAGATACCAGCTAAAGGCAAAGGAGGCGAATATGAAATTGTTAACCTGGCTAATTCTAGCCCTGAAAGAAATGTCTATATAGGGAAGGTCTGCCCTGAAGCAATCAAAAAAGACATATTGGTAGCACTTAAAAAAGATATTTCTGCAATTGCTTGGGGATATGAAGATCTCCAGACATTTTATGCTTTAGTTATGACTCACACTATCCCCTTGACACCTGAGGTTAAACCTTTCCGACAGAAGCAACGCCCTGTCAATGCCCTGATTGAGCCATTGATCTACAGAAAAGTTTAGAAGTTGCTGTCTGCAAGGATAATCTTCCCTGTGTGCCATTCAACATGGGTAGCCAACTTAGTTCTAGTCCGTAAGAAGAATGGGGAGATCAAACTATGCGTGGACTTCATAAATCTGAATAGGGCTTCAGAAAAGGATAACTACCCGCTTCCCTCTCTAGATGACGTCTTGTAGACTGTCAATGGAGCACATATGATGTCATTCTTCGACAGTTACTCTGGATACAATCAGGTAATGGTCGACTTTGAGGATAGGATGAAGATGGCTTTCACTACAAAGTGGGGAACATTCGCATATAGGAGGATTCCTTTCGGTCTGATAAATGTTGGAGCCACTTTCCAGCACGCCATGGACATAGATTTTAAGGATCTAATTGGAAAATGTATTATTGTTTATATTGATGACCTGACAGTGTTCTCCAAGGATCGGCTCAATCATGCTATGGACTTAGTTAAAGTTCTCGAGAGATGCATTCAATATGGCATCTCCCTTAACCCCAACAAATGCGTGTTTGGAGTCTTAGAAGGAAAGCTTTTGGGACATATAATTTCAAAAAGAGGGATTTCAATCGACCTAGATTGAGTTAAATATATTTTGAAGATCACCAGGCCAGGGAGTAAGAAAGAAATGAGATCTTTCTTTGGAAAGATCAACTTCATAAGGAAGTTTATCATAGGCTTTGCAGAGATTGTAAAGCCACTAAACGAAATGATGAAGAAGGATGCCAATGTAGAGTGGACTGAGGAGGAAAAGGTCACATTCACACAAATCAAATGATCCATCTCAAAAGCGCCGGTCCTCACCAACCCTAATTACATTAGACCATTCTACATCTATTCTTTTGCATCTGAACATTCTTGTGCAGCTGTTCTAACTCAGAGAGGAGAAGTGTCAGAGGAGAGGTCAATCGCATTCATGAGTTCTCCATTCAAAAATGTGGAAATCAAATACCCCCCTCTTGAGAAGCAAGCCTTCACGTTAGTTCGGGCCGTCACGAAGTTCTAGCATTACATTCTTCGAAGCCAAATCGTCGCTGTAGTTCCTAATGCGGCTGTGAAATCCCTACTCATGCAGAGTGAACTAGGAGAAAGGAGAGGCAAATGGATGGCCATCCTGCAAGAATTTGATCTGGAGATACACCCTATGAACCTAGTCAGAGGCACGGGTTTATCTCAGTCCATGGCGAATGCTGGCGACAACATCATCTGTTAGCAATACACGACCCAGTCTTTCTCTAAAGACCCCTGGTATGCTGATACCATTTGCTTTATACTCAATAATCGATGTCCAAAAGGAATGAATACGACTCAAAGGAGAGCCCTGAGACTGAAGAGTTCTCATTACATGCTCAAAGAAGGTTTGTTGTATAGAAATAATTTTGAAGGGGTATACTTGAGATGCCTTGATCATCAAGAGGCCAAGCAGGTGATCTCTGAGTTTCATGGAAAACATGGCACAGGTCATGGTTCTACTAATTCTTTGGCACACCAGATCCTCAGGTCTGGTTATTACTGGCCCTATGTATTCAAGGATGCCCATCAACATGTGAGAACATGCCACATGTGCCTGATTTTTGCACCAAGAGAACACCATGCAGCCATGCCACTTCAGCCCATTTATGAGGTAAGGCCATTTGCCCAGTGGGCACTGGATTTCATTGGAGTGATTAACCCGAATTCCTCTGCAAGACATAAGTTTATTCTAACGGCTGCTGACTACTGCACGAGGTGGAAAAAGGCCATACCTTGCAAAAACAACACAACAGAGGTAGTGATCAAGTTCCTCACCGAGTGCATCACTACAAGGTTTGGGTTACCTTTCGCTTTGGTATGTGACAATGGCTCTGCCTTCTCTTCTGCTGAATTTATTTCCTAGGCATATGATCACAAGATTGTCTTGAAATATTCTTTGAATTATTACCCACAAGGCAATGGATTTGTAGAGTCTACCAATAAGAATCTCTTAGGGTTGATTAAGAAACTGTTAGAACATAACCCTAGAGACTGGCATACCCAGCTGGTATATGGCCAAGAGCCTGTCTTTCCTATCCATTTGCAAATACCTATCCTGGAGTTCATGCATAAATTTTACTCTAGTGATAATAGGATAGAGGTCAGGTTAGCTGCTTTGCTGAAATTAGAAGAGCAAAGAGATGTAGCCTTACAACAATTCTTTAGGCATCAGGTTGTTGTCAAACATTGGTTTGACAAAAGAGCTCAGATAAAGGCTTTTAGGATATCAGACCTAGTATTGCTATGCGACAAGGCTGGTGAAAAGAAAGGCAATCATCAAAAGTTTGACAAATTATGGCTAGGTCCTTATCAAATTACTGAGATCCTAGGAGAAAATGCTTTTAGACTGAGTAGCCTAACTGGAGAACCGGTTCCTTTGCCTGTTAATGGGCAGTTCCTCAAGCACTATTTTGAATCTTAAGGCTTGTTAACTTCTTTTCTGTACATGATTTTTTTGTTATTCTTTATGTAAATAATTTAGTTGTCTTTTGTTTGTAAGTAATTTGTGTTCATGTATATAACTTTTGTGCTTCAATTTGTAAATAACTCTTTCTTTTATGTGAATAGTCTACTGCTCCTTGTGATTATTTACATGGCTCTTGTATGTAAATGGCTCGCTATTTGTGCATTTGTCCCCGCCTCCTTTTGTTTTCGGTACCTTTGTTTTCTGTTTTGTTTTTGTTCTTTGGGGTTTATCTGTTTCCTTCCATCTTTGGAATGGTGGTTGTTATCTGAGGCATACTTTGGTCATTTGGAGAGAAGTGGTTTAGGTATTTTCACGTTTTCTGATCGAGTGATTCTGTCCTCAATTCATTGTTTCATGTTCATTATCAATAAAGGTTGTGGGAAGTTTTAAAGACAAGGTGCCAAGTAAGAAATCCTTCAAATCATCTCCTCTTGTAATGGTATATTTGTCCTAGGGTGATAGTGTGTAAGATTTGAGTGAAAAATTTGATTCCCAAGTGCTATTATGAGGTCCATGGTAGTTTGTAACCCAAATCAGATGTTAAACATCTGACATATTGAAAAAAAAAAGAAAAAGAATTGAATGAAATATCTGAAACTTCAAAAGAAAAAGAAAAGAATTATCAAAAGAAAAGGAGGATTCAATATGAATGGGTGATTCCAGTATCTCTACCAGGGCTATGGACGCCTGACTGGCAGTAGAGCAATGCTGTGGGAAAACTAGAGGTATCTCTGTCGGGGCTATGGACGCCTGACTAGTAGCAGAGCAATGCCCATGATATCATTGCACAATAGCCAAAGGGGTGAACTCATGTAGATCAAATATTGCACATTATTGTCTAAAAGATGAAGAAAACTTTATGAAGGAATGATGCACAATCAGGCACACACATTGATTCAGTGGTAGCCATTGATTGGCTTACATTTGAGATTCTAGCTCTACCTTACTTGTTATAACTGACCTAACTGGAGTTATGATGTTCATAAACCAGGAGTTCTGGGTAGCCGAATCCTTCAGATTCATGAAAATGGTTAAACCATTTTCCCAATCTAGTCACCATTTGTTATGCCTTGCATAACCACCCCATTTTATTCTGGAACAAAATGGGTCCCCCTTTGTCTTTTCCCTTGGCCTTTGGTTTTCTGCATTAGGCGTTTTCCTTTTTAAGTTTTGTCGGAGGTAGAACCGGGACCAATACCGGACTTGGAATTCCTTCCAAGTTTTGGTCTTGTTCCATCCCCAGTTCTGGTTTCGACAGTTCTTTACCTTCGTCTTTGGTTCCTTGTCAGAGTCAGGTTCGGGTTCGAATTGGGAGGAGAAACTTTTTCAAGTTTCTAGTCCGGATTCCATCTCGGGTCCGACCCCACCCCCTTTTTCTCTCCTCATTGGTCTTTGTTGGTTTCTGTGTCCTATGCACTGGGTGTTTGTGGTCTTGGGTGTCTTTTTTTGTTTTGGCAGACCCAGAACTGGATCAGATTCTGAACTTAGAATTCCTTCCAAGTTTCTGGTCTTGTTACATCCCCGGCCCCGGTTCCGCCTCTTTTTGTTTTTTTTTTCTCGCGTGTCTTTCTTGTTTTGTCCTGACGAACTCAGAACCGGAACTGGAACCGAACACCGAAGCTTAAAAAATGTCTGGTTCGGGTTCCATTCCGATCCCTGTTCCGCGTGTTAGATCTTTCACTTTTCTTTTCTTCTCTTGTTTTGTCCTTGGGTTTTCCCTCCCTTTCCTCTTTCTTTTCCTTGTCCTTTCTTTGTCTTTTTTGGGTGATGTCGGAAGCGGGTTCGGAACAGAATCTGAACCTAGAACTTGAAAAGGTTTCAAATTCAGGTTTGGTTTCGATCCCGGTTCCGGTTTGTTCTTTTGTTTTGCCCCGGTTCTGATCGTTTGGTCATGGGGTCTTCTTCTTCCTTTCCCCTTTTCTATTTTTGTTCTTTTGGGTCGTCTCTTTGTATGTGTCCGAGGCGGGTCTGGAACTAAATCCGAACCCGAAACTTGGAAAAGTTTTTGGTTTAGGTTTGGCCCCGATCCCACTTCCACTTTGGGTTTTGGTCTCGATCCCGCCCCCGTTGTGCTCCGCCCCGAGTCGGTTTTTGTTCCAACCCCGCTGGTGTTTGTTTCTATCCTTTGCGTTTTGGTTTCCTTCACGGACCCGGAGCTGGGACGAGATATGAACTGGGAAGTTGTGATTATTTCCATGGCTCTTTCCCATCCTAACACTGGTCCCGGTCCTGATTTTCTTTTGGCTCCGCCCCCACCAGTTTCAAGGCAAGGGATGTCGTTTCTGGGTCATATTTTGTCCCGATCCTGGTTCCACCAGGATTTGTCCATTTTTACCCTCTCGTCCCATTTCAGTTTTGGTCTTGGTTCCACAAGTTTTAGAGAGTGTGTTCTCGTTCGGTTTTGACCCCACCTCCACCGGTTTTGAAGGTTGTTGCTCTTTCGAGTTTTGTTTTGGTCCCGCTTCTGCCTCTGTCGGAGTTGTGTTTCTTTTTGATAAAATTGAAGGCATGGTAAATAATGATATATCTTATTTTCCTTTGAGAACTAATGGAGACCTTGTTTTGCAGGATCCAGATGTACACATAATGATGTTTCCAGGTAAATTCCTACTGAAGGGTGAGGAGGTTTCGACATGGCGTTTTAAGTTCGAAGAGACGTCTTGGCAACGAGTGAAGTCACACCGAAAGAAGGATATCGGGGAGACTCAGAATGAATGCAACAAGTTCGGTAGGATGTCCTGCCGACTCGAGAAGGTCTTGGCGACAATAGAGTTCGGTGAAAGAGGGGAGTTCGCCAAAAAGTCTCCCCGACCATGGCAAGTCACGCCGAAATGAAATGAAGCTGGTGCAAGAGGGTCCCACTGACAAAGATGTCTTCGGAGAGAGTATGGGAATTCGGTGTAATGTCTCACCGATGAGATATAGTCACGGCGACAAGGGCGGCATCGGCGAAGGATGGTAGCGTCGCCAAAAAGTCTCCCTGACAAGCGATGGTCTCACTGATAATTTCAAGCCTTCGACATGACTAAAGGTGTTCGTCGGGAGTTTGATTGACAGTAAAGACTCTTTCCAAAGGGGAAGGGTCTACATATCATCTAAGCAGTGTAGTGTCGCTTAGACCTCTAGCCGAATGGTGGATGTCTCACCGAAACAAGGTGTCGGTAAGACTCCAAGTGAAAAGAGGGGCTTCATCATGAGGTCATGGCGACAAACGATGGTCCCCCCGACATTGAAGATGAGTTCCCCATGTGAAGAAGGATATCAGTATGATCAATAGGGACTCGCCACAACCTCTGGCCGAACAAGTGAAGTCTTGCCAATAGCCACTGGGGGATGAAATTGCATCGGGGGGACACCAAGGGTGTCTCACCAACATGCGATGATTGATCAAACCACCTTTGACCACCTGATGGAGCTCGTGTGGTGTATGCCCAACCAACCAGAAGGAGCCAAAAGAATGACTCATTAATCCCTTTGACTGGTTGACTACTCCTGCGAGGGAAGTCAACAAAATGAAAATAAGATGGATTCTTTCTGAGAACAGATGACAATGGATCGACTCGGGCAATAGCATTTGAATCTTCAAGAGATCTTGATGGTGCTTCTAGAAGATGGTCAACGTGCAAAAAGAAGCTGAAGGAAAGAAGAAACTGTGAGTCATAGGGACAGCTGTGGCGACCACTGGCAGGAGGTACACCAACATTAATGATGATATTTTGAGCATTGAAAGCAGCTCTGCCAGAGTTCAAAGATGGACACGAAGGTGTGGGAGTTAATACGGTAGCTGCAAACGATCTATAGATCATTCCAGGAGATGATCTTCACCGACATAAGCAGCATGGACTCGCATTTAATGCAGAACCAACTTGCTTCAAAAGATCTGGTCACCAACTCTCCTAGATGCAGATATTTTGTAAAACCCTAGCGCGGGGGACAACACATCCTTTTGGGTACATTCTGTATATAAGGCATTCTTGCCTCTTTGTAAAGGTGGGAACTTCTAGAGTTAGAAATTCAGAGTTAGAACTGTTATTTGTTAGCACTTCTAGATTAGAAATTTCTAGGATTAGAGAACTTTTAGACTAAGAACTGTTAGGAGTGAGTTAGTTAACAGAAGGAGACAAAGTTGCATCTTGATTATGAGTAATGAGATCTTCTTTTATCTTCTTGTTTAAACAGTTAGATTTCAGTACAGGCTATAATGTATTTTCTAAGTTCCCTTAGTGTAGTTGGAAACAATTTGGAGAAATAGATTCTTTGTAGACTAGTGATTGTGCTAGCTTTGTAAATATTGTTTATTTGTTTTAATAACAGTAGAAGCAATCAGAGTTTAATCTACTTCATGTTGTGTTCCAAAATGGTGTTTCTCTTGAATTAATCATCTGATTTGTGAAGCTTTCAAGGAATGAGTTTGGTTATTTTTGTTTTATTTAATGGTAGCTAAAAATTTGTTATTTTAATTAGCACTGCGAATGAAAGAGGCTGTGTGTCAATCACAAGCTTATCTTGTTCTGTAGTTTTAGTTTATAATTCCTTGAAGTTAACAAGTCTGGTTAAGATTGGATGAACTATTGTTCTTTTCTGTTTCAAAACCCTGATCTATCTTTTGTTGTTTCTTTAAAAACCCCAGTTAAATTAGGTTTCATTTCATGCTTGATCTAAGAACAATCCAGAAGCTCAACACCAATAGGCCCCTTGAATATTACTGTTACATTGGCCACTGAGTAACATCAACACAGTTGAGACCCAACTACAAAGACCTTGGGAGCTAAGGCATCCATGTGTTTCCTTTCTCTTTTAGGAGAAGTAGAATAGAAATATTCTGCTTGCATTGTTGTGGTGCCAAAATCGCCATCAACAAGAGTATAACAACAAAATGAATTTAAAAACTACTACATAGAAACAAGGTTTAGAATAATTCAAAAATAGAGATACCATTCTCCTACAAATACTATGTATAGAAACCCTATGTAGCCACACTTTCACTCTCTCCCACTCTCCCACAC
>VDFB02335978.1:87869-105369 GCA_007258455.2 Sequoia sempervirens
GATACATTGATACTTCAAAAGCCTCTGAAGGAATTTGAGATTATGCAAATATATGTCAAGTAACATTCATAAGGTTTAGAAAATCTTGATCACTCTCTAGAATAGCCCATTAAAAATGGGTTGTGCGTGAATGCACTACTTAATTGATATAACACAAACACTCTGCATATCAACCAAAGTTATAGGCTTTTTATTGCAGCAAGAGGTAATCACTCTTCGATCATGCTATAATTACATCCTAACCTGTTAAACTTGATACAACCTAAATGCACCCAATGATGATTGACACCTACATTATACAACCCGAATTAACTACATTATATGAGTCCCTCCATTTCTATCACAACATAGCCACATTAAACTTGGGTCACACATGAATGCATCATGTATTTGTTATAGCACAACTGTGCCACATGACCAATAGAGTTATAGATCACATAATTATAGTCACAAGAATCTGTTCCTCAGTTGTGATCTTATGGTGATTCCACACAACAAAGTCTGGACATGAAATTCTCAAAACTCTTAACCTCTAAAAATGAAATCTGATGAGATGTTGCTTTAAAATATGATTTTCAAACCTGGAACTACAAACCCACCGTGTCCACTCTTAAAGACAAGTTTTATCGTTCTCGTCCTACATATTCTCTGAATTTTTGATTTTTCCCTAAAAACGTCCCAGAGTTCTCCTTCACTAAACTATCTCGCAGAGTAAAACAGACTATCTAATAAAATCAAGTTGAACTCATCTTTTCTTTTATGTCTACCAATAATTTGATTTTTTTTTAATTTTCACATGTTTGTCAAAAATTCAACGAAAATGATAGCCAACATTTCGACGAACCCGAGGTTTGTCGAAATTTTGATGAATGTCGGGGATAAACTTTCAAAAAATTGGAAATTACACAACAAATTTTACAAGCACCCGACGAACATCGAATTTTACATATTTCGTCGGACAGTTTCATCAGATTTTGCAGTCAAATGTATTAGTGCAAGATGATCATGAATCTTCAGATACTCCTACAAAAAAGTGAAACAATTCTAAGTGAGAACATGGAATCTCAAATTGACTTATGCACACCGCGTAGACGTCTACATGCCATGCATACGACCTTGACCACCATGGACGCCTTGAGGATGACATCTCATCCTCGAGATGCTAGCATAGAATAAGGATGTGGGTGTAAAATGTAGATGTTGGTGCACATTTTGGACATGAGCACTCAAAATGGACATAGGTGTGTAGATCAATGAGGAAAAAAGTGCTAAAAAAGAGCTTAAAATCATGAAAAATGAGGTTTAGAGGCTTGCCTGGTCCACCTCACGACCCTTGGAAATGTCATCACACAGCTACTCCAGTCTAGGCACCTCATACTCCCTCCTTCTCAACATTTTGCTGACTTTTCTCTCACAAAAGTCAACAATTTTCTCACAGTGAATAGTGAAAATGACCCTTCTAGAGGCCCACCTGGGTATATATAGGGCCCCCAAGGCCTATTTTTCCTAGATTTTGTGGATCCCCAGTTTTTCCTAAATTTACCACACCAAGTTGGGGGAAAACTCAGGAGGGGGCATATAGTCACCTCTTGATCATATTTTTATTCTGAATCAATTACCTTTCCTTGACCATTCTTCTCGCCATGGTAGCTTCTTCCAATTTTTGAAGCTAACCTAAAATTTGAGTTTTGTAGGTTCAAGTTTTGCACAATTTTTTTACAACTGCCTGGTCACTACTTGTTGAGCTTGAATGCTGGGGGCACCTTTAGTACTGGTTAGCTCGACCTTGGTGACCTCTGAGGCCCCTTTTCCTAGCACGCAAATCTGTAACATTCAAATTTGAGGTGAAATTTTTTCTGCTCTACTTTAGTGTGGCTGATTTTTCTAAAAATTGAGCCTACTAAAGTGGGGGAAAAATGTAATGTCATAGTATTACACCTAGGAGCAATTCCACATTTTTGCACTTTTTCCTATCATTTATCACACCTTAGAGCATTAATGACAAAATACCATGAGTCAAAATCTAGCAATTTTGGCTCCATCTGGACTAGTGGCAAAGCAATGGAAGCCTGACGACATGTTTCCCAAAAATCTAGGCCTCAGACGCCTACGCGGTGTGTGAACGTTTACGCAATACGCTAGCGTCCTGGTAGTTCTCTGAGTTTGAAATGGGGAATCTCGAATATATGCTCTCACAACATGTGTCCTAGAAGTCAAAATTTAGATGTAACGACTCTTTTCCACCATTGCATGCGACAAAAATCCCTCCTTGGCTCTCATTTGAGGCTTCAAGCCATTCAATGAAGCTCTCTCTTTACACTTTCATTCTTGAGTTCCCTTCATTCTTGATAGCAACACTCTCACAAGCGAAGCAATGTTGGATTGAGGTCCTTCCAACAACTATAGCTCTCAAGCAACCACTCAATGGTGCATCCATGTGCTCCAGAGAGGGCCTAGGCCCATGGTTAATGTTCTCTCTCTTTTACTTTTCTCTCTGACTTGTTCATTTACTCCTCTGTGGTATAGGTTCTACTCCTGAAGCAGGTTTTTCTTCACCACACACTTTGTCTACTTCATTTACACTCTTTTCCAACTTGGCTATCTATGGAGGTGGGAAAACCAAAATGGGGGTCTAACTGAGGCAAACCCCTATACAACCCCAAAATTTTCCCCTTCTTTTTCTGTGTAGGTTGCAAAAGTGGAGCTTGGAGTGAAGACTCAAATGCTTGATTGAAGGTAAATTTTCTCCAAGTTTTTGATTTCTATCTGGTTATCTCATTCAACATATCTTTGAGTTGAGCCAATACGTGGAACCTTGTCTTGCCCACTTAAGCTCCTGAGATTTTGTCCTAAGTTTCTGATTTCTATCTGGTTATCTCATTCAACATATCTCTGATTTGAGCCGATACGTGAAACCTTGTCCTACCCACTTAAGCTCCTGATATTTTTGTTCCTTAGGATGCTAGTACATTATTTGGATGACATCGGGCCACATTGGCATCCTGAATCTATGCTTTCATCCTTTAGCCAAGAGCTCCTCCATCTAAGATAGTAATCTAGAAGTTTCATTGTTTCAGATTATAAATTAGTTCCCTATAAAAGTTAATGTATACTCCTCTCCTTCACAATTTCTTAATGCAAAGGTGGATAAGGGAAATTTGTTCCCTGGTGATCTCTTGCGAATGAAGAGACCAGTGTGAAACAAGTCCCTCTTATCACACATTTGGATTGGGCGAATTTGGTAATTGTTAAAACTGGGTTTCATATGTGTAAAGTTGTTTAAGGTTGGTTTCTAGAGGCCTAGGAGGGGGGAAATTTGTATGGATGGTCTGTATGATATTTTTACTTTTGAAGTGGTTTGACAATGTTTTGGGTTATGTGCTTTGTGTGAAATGTAAACCCTAAAGGTGATGCTCTTCTATCTTCGTATGGATTCATGTGATTATGATAAGTGTGTAATGTTTTCAATCCCTTGCTTGATGTGTAGGGTTTACTAGTTGCAAGTAGGGGGAGTGGCTCTCAATTGGGGTTGGGGATTGGGAGAGGCTGCAAGGATAACCCAAGATGGGGGTTGAGGCCTAGGAAGATCTACCAGGATAACCCATACCAAGCTATGTGATGGCACTCCTCCCTAGTGTAGTCTAGCATTCCCTAGTTGTATTTTCTCTTTCTATTGTGTGAGTGACTTTAGAAGTGTGGTAAGTGTTGTAAGCGATGTTGGTGTTGTTAGCAGTGTTGTGTTGGAGTCATGTATAACCCTTGTTTATGTTAGCTTGTTGTTTTCCTAACTTTCTGTTGGATGTGGGACCTTGTGTTATCTCCCAACACCGGGGGTGAACCTCAAGGTTCCACATGGTCAGGAGGTTGGTTTTGTTTCTCCATTGGGTATTCTTGTTGTATGTTCATGTGTGTGAAGGTTGGTTATTGCAATGTGGACTCTAGTTCATATCCCTGAGGTGAAGGCAACCTTTCATGTATTTGTATATTGGATTGTATATTAGTTTGTATCTCTTAATGTAATCTGATGTAATCTTCCCACATGTATTAGGGGAAACATTGTTGTAATTATTGTAATGATGTAACAATTGTTGATAAAATATTCTTGTAAAGAGTAATGTAAAGTAATGCATCATTCATATGATAGTTAGCTAGAAAATGGTTTAAATGTTGATTATCAGTTGTTACATTATGCAAGTAAGTAATTTAGAATCATTTGATGTGGTGCTTAAAAATGAACCTTACATGTCAGATCAATCATGTTATTTTAATCATTGATGAAATTATTCTAGTTATCTTGATCATTAGTTTTGTGAGTAGCGCAACCAAGGAAACTTAGAGGACCTAGGTTTAGATTATTATGCTATGTTGTGTTATGCATTCAAATGTTATTTGTTGTTTTTTTTTTTTTTAAATGTACCTTTAATTTGACCTAGTTAGTGTTGTCCTCTGGGGTTCCTTGGCGAGGTCGTTACACTTGGTATTAGAGACAGTGTTGCAGCACTGGGATCTTTGGTTAATGTTGTCGCCCATGTCTAGTTATAGTAACTTTCCCTATGCATGTGTTCTCAGATGTTTGATGTGTGGCTAGAAGTTCAAAGGGACCCTTGTGTTAGATACCATGTTTTGATCTATACACCTAGTTGAGATGTTAGATAGAGGATTAGATGCTTTGTGTATTCTCTTGTTGGGTGTGATTCCTTGGATGCTTGTAATTGTTGATCTTTCTTGTGTGACCTTGTTTCATTTCCATGACTTCTAGTTCTTTAAGAAGTACAAATTTAGTCTTGGAATGCATGTGTAGGTTCAAATTAATTAGCTGACAAGTTGGCATGTGGATTTCTTTTTTTTACTAGATGTGCATTAGGATAAGATGTTATTTTCTGTAGCTAGGTTACTTATGTGGTTCTATGCAAGTGGGAATGTATGTTATGTTGTTTAAAAGGGAAGTCCTAGCCTAACTGTGTCATCATCTCTTTGTGTGTTTTTCCGTGGTTTGTAGAAGTGTCTACACTCATATGTTGTTCAGTGCATTTTCATAATGTTAAGAATATACTACATGTAAGAGGGTTGTTAGAATAGACTAAGGAAAAGTATGTAGATATTTTATAAATGAATTTTTGCCTATCTTTTCTGATTGCTATAATGCATGCAAAGTGATGTAATGGAATCTTGATCTTTTGTTTAGTTATGTGTAGAAATAGAAAAACTTGCCTGATGGTGGTAGTCAAGATTTGGGTAGATAGTATGACTTAATTTTCCTTTATATAGATGCTTCGTTTGGAAAGGTTGTGTTTGCAAGTTTCTTGCATCAAATTAAATTATCGTGTTTCCTCTTTCTCTTAACCCACATTTAGTTAATAAAGAGAATTATTCTTAAACCACATTATAATAGAAAATCATTTAGTCCTTAAACTTGTATGCTTAAACCTTGACTATGAATCAAATAAATTATGTCTAAAATCACTTGAGTGACGAATCTTATGTTCTCTTGAAACTACAATCCTTACTTTTTGTTTATACATAAAAGATAGATTATGAATGAGACTGAGTGCAGTTGTTGGGTATTTAATCTATGCATTTGGAAGTAAATTTATGTGATTAAGTTTTGCATTACATGATGTGATATGTTTTTATTGAAAAGGGATACTTTTATGGAAAAAATAAGATGCTAGTGCATAGAACTAGGTTTCTATTTTGAGAAATTATGATGACTTTATTGGTATTTGAACATCTTGTTTTCTATGTGTAGCTGAAACCTATGATGTAGTATCTTTCTCTTTTCTTACTATTGTATAAATAGAAAAGATTTATGCATTGGATATCTTGCATGTTGTAGTGTTATGAGGGGGTAACATGTGAAGTAATTAAGCTTAGGTATGGGGTGGGGATGTTTGAGTAGGCATAATCACTGTGTAAATATTTAGTGTTACTTGTATTGGCTTGGGATAAAGTTTGAGAGAATGTGGGATTGTGTTTTGGGGGAAAATATGTGAATCCTTTTGTTCTGTGAAAATTTGAATAACTTGTGATGAAGTAAGAGTTGTTTGTGTTTAGGAATGACCTACATGAGGTAGTGATAGTTAAGTAGAGGATCATTATTGTTATTTTGTGAATATGAAACTTGTGTATAATTTGTTGAACTTTGGGTGCATGAATGTTGATGTGGAAGTATTAATTATTCTTGGATGCATTTAGAAATTCATGGTGCTTATGTAAAATTCTTATTGTGTGGAAGAAAAGTTAGTTTTCTTATGCATATGTTATGAGGATAGAATGTTATATCGAATGAATAAAAGTGAATGTGAATTATTCTAGTGGATTTGTTAAGTGATCACGATAATCATGACACTATCATTTAGCATCATGTGATATATGGAAAATAGTAGAGTGAAAGAAAACTGGTAAAGGGTTATGGATAATAGGTAATGATATGATTTTGGAAAGGGAATTGTATTGGTTATGGAAATAAATGTACTTATGGCATATGATCTTTTGAAAAGTAATGGAATTGAGTATGTAAATGTAAACCCCCTATAAATGTGAGAAACTAGTAATTGGGCATTGGTTGAGTGTTGTGAATACCCCATACTTGCTTTGTGTGCCCATGGGATGGTGATACTAGGTACCCATCCATGGGGAATATGTTGTATTTTAGGAGTGGGATTAACCATACCATTATGTGTGCTTGTATGTTTGTTACCTGATTGAGGTTCAACCCACGTGTGGTTGAAATTTATATATATAAGAGTAGGAAAAATATAGTTTCATATATTCTTTTCTTTTGGTTCTCTAGTTCCCCAGTTCATGGAGGGATAGTAGCAGCAACAAAGTTCCCTGGGTGGGGTGTGTAGCGTACGCTTATTGCAGTGTAGAGTGGTCTTAGCTCAACCAATCTCAAGGAAAGTACTCACTACTTCCCCTTATGATGGATCAAGGTACTTAATCCATATGTGCTAGCCTAATACCCGTAGTTTTGAGTACAATAGAATTGGTTTGTTAGTATATGCAACATTGATTTGTTAGTATATGCCTAGCCATCCATAGGGATGTTGAGTTTGCATTGCCTAGCCACCCGTAGGGGCATTGAGTTGGCATTAGCGAGTCAACCTCATCTGTATGAGAGGTGAAAATCAAGTGGGACCATGTTGATATACTCATATATGCATTATATATACCCTATTTGCACGTGTTTCGACATGATGCAATGGATACAATGCCACACCCCACTGATGTTACGACACATTTTTGGTGATGATGCCATGTTGTTGATGGTAGCGAGTTGGGCTCAAGGACATGATGCCACATGCATAAACACATGAACGTGCACTATGAGATTGTGTTATGATAGCCTGCTTGTGTCATGAGCGTAATGGGGCATCATACACTTGTAGAGGGATAGTTATGTTTTCTTTTGACAGTGTTTGGGTTGGTTAGCATATGGGTATGTCCTAGCCATGTATACCTTTGGCTATGGTGAGTACCTACGTGTGCCTTCTCCATGAGGTATTGCTATGTAGGGTGTGTTTTGCATGTGCCTACTTCCACAAAGCCACAAACACACTGCCATGCGAAATACTACTAGTACGTACCTTCTCCAGTTGGTGTATGACCATCTTGTGCTGATATGTGATGGAGGATGTGGCCAAGGTGCACATCCCATGCAGACAACCAAGGAGTGTGTGGGCCACTGGCTAGTTTATGTTGTGTGACAACACGATATAGGGTGTAGCTGAGTAGTACATTTTGAGCCATGTGGATGGCATGCTCACTCTGCACCACATGAGGGCTACTACTATAGCCTAACATTGTTCCCTCTTTCCTTGTTTGGTGGCTAATATCTAGTCATGCAATGTTATACAATGCAATTTTGAAGATTGTGTATTTCTTTATGGTATTGATGATTTTCTATTGACTGTGAAGGCCAACATTTTTTTTATGTTTGATTGTGATGGTTTAGCAACACCTTGTGATCTTATTTGCATGTAACCCTTGTGGTTACATTTGATTTAGTGTTGAAATGGCACATATTTCTTGCTTTATTGCTGAAATTGAATCCTTATTTGATATCTATTTATGACTTTGGTGGCTAAACTAGTTTATCCTTGTTGTTTTTGATGTCGTCCATGTGTCCTATTGTGATTCTTCTCCAAGGATGTATGAGTCAGACTTGGTGAGTACATACGAGGAAGTAGACATAGGGAACCTTGAGGAAGGGGGTATGTGGGGCTGTTACAAAGCTAGGACCCACTACCTACCTATGTGTGATGCTTATCTCTTGGAGGCTAACCACCTTATACGACAAGAGATAGGTCATTATGGTCTTGTTTGGATGGTCTCACCATGTGTGTGTGGCCTAACACCATCAAGCCATTGAGCATGAGGTATGGATTATGTGAGATAGATATTGGCTCTTGGCTCATGAATATCTGCTATTATTCATAAGTAATTATGGATTATGTGAGATAGATTATCTTCTATTATTTCATTCCATGGGATGGGATCTCTTGAGGCTCTTCTGTCTACAAACCCATGTGCCTCCTCCTTGTAGCATTGTCGCTGCCCATATCTCTTCCTCAAAGGCCCCATGAGGAGCCTCCATACCCTGGACCAGGCTGCAGGCTTGTTGCCTTAGCAACATATATAGGGATTTTAACCTATGTGTTTTAGCATTCGACAATGTCTTTCTTTTATGATTGCATATTATACAATATATATATATATATATATATATATATATATATATATATATATATAAGTATGTATGTATGTAGGTATGTATATATGTATACGTGTATTATATTACATTGTGGTAAGTAGTAAAAATATGGACTTTCCTAAATGTGGTAGATAGTAGAGAAAGTCTTTTTGCATTTCGATGAAATACAAGTGTTGTCTAATGAAAGATTTTATTGGATAATTGTTAGTAAATGAGTATTTAATTGAAGTGAATTGAATTATCTTATATGTATTTAAGAGTTAGGGTTAAATATTAAAAGAATGTTTTAGAAGGAATAAGAAAATATTATTTAATAAAAGAATTTAACTAAATAGCTATTACTAAAATGAAAATATTAAAAAGAATTGTGTAATTAATTAAGTGAATTGATTTACTCCATAGATAGATAGGTTATTTAATTATGTGATTAGAGTAAGTATTAAATGATGTGGATTACTCTCTATTGATTTAAAAACAGTACTTGAATATTGATTGTTTTTATAATTATTTAATTGTTGATTAGTAAATTTACTTTGTAATAGATAATTAATTAGAATATGGTTATAGTTATTTTAAAATATAATTATTTGGGGTAAATAATCTCCTTTAAATTTGAGCAATGTGTTTTGATTATTGAGATTGGCTGAATTTGGTAATTGTTAAAAGTGGGTGTCATATGTGTGAAGTTGTTTAAGGTTGGTTTCCAGAGGCCTAGGAGGGGGTAAATTTGTATGAATGGTTTGTATGATAGTTTTAATTTGGAAGTGGTTTGACCTAATGTTCTGGGTTTTGTGCTTTGTGTGAAATGTAAACCCTAAGGGTGTTGCTCTTCTATCTTTGTGTGGATTCATGTGATTATGACAAGTGTGCAAGATGATCAATACCTTGCTTGATGTGTAAGGTTTACTAGTTTCAAGTAGGGGGAGTGGCTCCCAATGTGGGCTGGGGATTGGGAGAGGCTTCCAGGATAACCCAGAATAGGGGTTGGGGCCTAGGAAGATCTACTAGGATAACCCATATCAAGCTATGTGATGACACTCCTCCCTAGTCCAGTCTAGCATTCCCTAGTTATATTTTCTCCTTTTGTTGTGTGAGTGTTTCTAGAAGTTTGGTAAGTGTTGAAAGAGATGTTGTTGCTATTAGTAGTGTTGTGTTGGAGTCATGTATAGCCCTTGTTTATGTTAGCCTATTGTTTTCCTGACTTTTTGTTGGATGTGGGACATTATGTTATCTCCTAGCATAGGTGGTGGACCTCGGGATTCCACATGGTCGGGAGGTTGGTGCTTTTTCTCCATTGGGTATTCTTGAACTGTATGTTTGTGTACATGGAGGCTGGTTATTGCATTGTGGACTCTAGTTCCTATTCCTATGGTGAATGCAACCTTTCATGTATTTGTATATTGGATTGTATATCAGTTTGTATCTCTTAATGTAATTTGATGTAAGCTTCCCACATGTATTAGGTGAAACATTGTTGTAATTATTGTAATGATGTAACAATTATTGATAAAATATTCTTGTAAAGAGTATTGTAAAGTAATGCATCATTCATATATGATAGTTAGCTAGAAAATGGTTTAAATTTTGATTATCAATTGTTAAATTATGGAAGTAAGTAATTTAGAATCATTTGATGTGGTGCTTAAAAATTAACCTTACATGTTAGATCAATTATGTTATCTTAGTAGTTGATGAAATTATTTTAGTTATCTTGATCATTAGTTTTGTGAGTAGCATAGTTGAGGAACCTTAGAGGACCTAGGTTTAGATTATTAAATGTTATGTTATGTTATGCATTCAAATGTTATTTTTTGTTTTAAAAAAAAATTGTTCCTTTAATTTGACCTATTTAGTGTTCTCCTATGGGGTTCCTTGGCTGGGGCATTACAAAAGTGGTGGTAGAAGACATTGTACTAAAGATACAATAGAAAAATGAAGTGAAAATTTATATTGAAATGAGATTTTTGATGATTAGCAACGAAGAAGAGGATGATATGGTAGAGGTTATGGAATATTATTCATAATAACTTTTTTCAAGTGTGGAATAGGAGGATATAGGGCATTTGAGTGTTCCCAATCCCCATGAAGTACTATTAGAAGACCAAAATGAATCACAAGAGTTGTACATGTAGATGAGGAGTCAATTAAATTTTAACAAAATGAGTGAATGAACTAGAATAAGGTAAGCCATTGTGGATACAAATAATTTTCTTAAAATTTAATGGTATGGATAGACATGAACTAGTAAGAGGAGAAATATGTTCAACACTATATGCAACACATAAGGTAAGTTTTGTAAAGTTATTATTGATAGTGCTAACATATATAAGCTAGTTTCAATAGAGAAGGTTGATATAAGTTAAAAGTAATAGAACATCATAGTCCTTATAACTTTACAAGGTTATAGAAAGAGAAAAAAGTATGGTGATTACATAATGTGTGATTAAGTTTAAAATAGGATCATTTCATGATGAAGTGTTATATAATTTTATATCCAAGACATATGTCATTTTTCGTTAGGAATACCATAATAATATGATATGAGGGTATGTGCAGGATCATCATGGAAAAAACAGGCCCTTAAGTGGCAAAAAAATTAGAAAAACTTGACGTAAGAATTTGAATAAGTTATCTATATAATTATTTCAAAAATATGTAAGAATAGAATTTGTAGAAAATTGAATGTAGTTTCTAAACTACTAGGTTTGTTGAAAAAAAAAATCTATTTGATGAAAATTTGAAATTTCAATGCAGTAGTACTTAAATTTCAGGGGTTCAAAAATAAGAAGTAGGTGTTTGTTTGACCACCCTAACCACAATAAAATGATAATTTTTTTTAATAAGATTTTAGATATAATTAGAGGACTAATGTCCCGATGTGATGCATATTTTTTGTAATTTTTTCCAAGTAAATAATTAATTATGATTTTTTTATTACAACTTCGAAAAAATATAAAAAACTCGTATGTCTGACCACCTTAACTTGGTCAAAACTTCATTAAATTCAGTTTTCTTTTTTTAATCCTATAGTATGTGAATCATAGAATGTGACACTTGTTTTGGATTCAAAAAATGTGATACCATTTGAAAGCTATAGATGTTTTTCAATCAGTCTATCAATCAAGACTTTAGTTGTAATTTGAATAGAAAATGAATAATAATTACTTATTAAATTCAAAGTAAAGCATAATTTATATTGGTGGGAGGATGAGAATATCCTTTAAAAACCCTTTTCATTTCATCAATTTTGGGTAAGAAAAAAATTGTTAGGAACATACCCATCATATTGCCACTTTTTGGCCCATCATGATCCTACACATACCCATGAAATATCTACAATATGTTGGAGAAAATACTTACATTTCGAAAAAGGAAGGTCAAAGACATTTTAGCTCCAAATTAGAAAAAACGGAAAAATAAGTTTGTGGTATGGATAGTATATGATTAGATGGTCTAAAGTGTAAATAAGCATGTTTTACATTGACTCATAGAGTATGTAGTCATGTAGATGAAAGAAAGGAGCCTTAAATAATTCAAAATTGATAACAAGTAACATAATATCTAAAAATATTATTCTATATGGATGACCACTAGTGAAAAGTATTATTTATCATGTGGATTTGATTTTAAGAGATATTTTCCTAAATAAATACACATATACAATGACACTAATTGAAGATTCAATAGACAAATGTATAAATTATTGAAAAAGAGTTTAATAAGAGATAAATTACATCCATGTGTGGTACTAATAGTAGTAGCATAAAACAAAAAAGGTTAGTGTAGTGGAGAACATGTATAGATTCCAAAGATTAGGTGCATGGAAATGGGAGACCAAAAGTTAAGTGGTCACTTTTTTCTTCTTATGAAATTAGTAAAAACTGATCTTGGATGAAAAATAAAAGATATTCATGCTCAAAATCTGAAGATACATCACAAGAACAAGAGTATCAGTGCTTTGAATCTACTTTCTAAAATACTAATTGATTTTAAAATGATGGAGATTATGAGGTTAAAATAGGGGTAGCACACAAAGTGCTCCTATTTTTGTGGTAAAAATATAATATAGTGTTTGGTGTGCTCCCCCCTAAAATGTTTACTTTCTTTAAAGTATCTCACAAATCACTTTAGTAGGAAATTAGCTAACATCATGTAGTTTATGCTTTATTTTTTTGCTCAAATTTTGTTAAGGGTTAGGTTGGGCCTACTCTTTACTAGGAATTTTGTGGTACATTTGATTTGGCGAATTAACACTTGAAGGTGTTGAAATATTTTTAATGAACCTAAAAATTAAAAATATTGAATAATTTTTTTTATAAAATTAGTATTTATTTTAATTTAAACCACTAAAAACCTTACCTCCTTGACCTTGTGGATGTTGTGATAGCATTGTGTTGGATTGCATTGACTAAAATGGTTCTTAAATGTGCTCATGCTATTCGTTTCTTGTGTTTGTTTGGTTGTTGAAGATGAATGGAGTCAAGATTGAATGAGCTCAACCTCTATTTTATCCCTTTTAATATATAGATAATGTGAGAACATTATGGATTAGTAGTGATTGGCATAGGATTAGTCACTATTGAGCCATGTAAGACTAGTGTGTTATAATGCAAACATGTTATAACATGCTTTTATTTCTCCTTTGATGCCAAAAAGTGATTATGGAAACCTTTTGGTCCCCCATATTTGTGCACATGCCCCAGATAAATAAATATGATCATAATTAAGTATTTAGATTTCTATTGTGAAGGATGGGTGATTTGATGGACTATTTGCGTGAAGACAAGTACTTTAGGAAAATGGGTTTAAAAAGTGTATATCACCAAACTAGAATTAGAGTAGACAAATGAAAAAAAATCAAGACAAAGGAAGGCTTATATGAGTGGTTGAATATTCCCTTTATGTTGACTAATGTACCAAGTACATTTATGAGATTAATGAATTAGATATTACAACCATATTTAGATAAGTTTGTAATTATTTATTTTGATGGTATTTGTTGGAAAATATGATTTTTTTACCTTGAATAAAAATATTAATGCTAATAAAAAATAAAATAATAAATATTTACTTATGGTGCATTTGAGGATGTGCACATCACACAGGTTAGGCATTATTGGAGATAGTTGTATGTTGTATGAGACATTGTGATAAATAGTTAATGTAGGTGTCACATTGAAAAATATTTATTACTAAAAAAACTTATTACCAATTTTTTAATTTTGTGGTCATGGGTTTTAGACATATGGTTTCTTTAATACCACTTAGTTGGTTTGTACATTTTTTTTTTATAAAAGGAAACACACAAGTAGTTGTTGAGGTTGGCATGTGTAACATTTGGCTCATTGGCTAAGGTTGGATTGAACACCTCTTATAGGTTATGTATGTTGAAGCATGGATTGGGGTGCATGACTACATGCTTCTCATTTGCTTGTTCACATGGAAAAATGTAATTAGAGTGCTTGATGCTTCAAAATATTGTGTGGAGACTCTAAAAGTGTATTGCAATCTTATTGCTAAGATAATACATTGAGTACACGAGTGCTTTGTAGGTTGAGTTTTCCCCTTGAGAGGGTCTTTCTAGGGTAGTTTTGTTTTTATCTTGTGGTGTGTTTGTTATTCTTTTGTTTTTTGTATTCTAAATACTTGTTTTGTATTTGTTTCTCTCATGAGATTTCTTTGAAAATAACATGTATTATTGTTAAAAGAATATTTTTAATTGGTATCAAAGCCTAGTTGTTAGGTTGAAGGATGAGACATCTTCCTAGTATTGTTAACCCTTGGTTTGATTGGATTTGTCCATAGTTGAATCCTTGCATTTTTAAGAAAATAATAAAGGAATTTTCAAGGTTTTAGATGTGTTACAAATCTTAAGGGTGTTGTAGATTTGGGGTTTTGATTTGATTTGATAATTGATTTTTTTGGTTGGGCTCATTTTACATGGTTTTTGGAGGTGAAAATTTATAAATGACCTCATGAGATAAAACAAACCTCGCCATTAGATTTAAAAGTTCCAAAAACCTATAAATTGACATAAAACTAAATATACTTTGGAGAAATAAATTTAGGCCATTTTTGGGGGCAAGGAGGAACCTTTGATTGTAAAATTTATATAATTCAATATAGATCTATATATTCATATGGTTCATATGGGCATACAAAATTGTGGTATAAATAGGCAGTGCTTATAAATATTCTCTAGCCAATTCCCAATGTAGAGCTTGTGTAGATATTGTATGGTTAGTAGTTTGACAAAATAGGTTGGTGGTCAAGTATAGAGGTGATTTCACACCCTATTATAGGTTTTAAAGGGATTAAAACATTGATCATGTGGGTGGCCAAGCACTTGTTTCTATCCAGCTAGTAGCATTACCAAGATTAGCCACCACCACCTTGCTCCCTCAATATTGCATTGTGAATCTCCACTCGAATTCCATCAAAATCATGCTTTGTTAGGCCATTTCCACTATTATTGGCATCACCAAGAACCACTCCCCATGTGCCACTTGGGTACCACCATTGTGTTGGTGATTCTAATGACCCTTAGCCCACCCACTATTGAAATGGTAGTAAGGTTTGATTTCCAAGTCATACATGAGCAATTTTTTCTTAGTGGTGTAACCTTTACTTTTATGTTAGATTTTTAACTTCTTATAATCAACATAAATCTCTTTCTAAGAGATACATAATGGTGTAAGTGGTTTTTGTGGTTTTTACCATTGTGATAGAAAATTATAGTTAGAAGCTAGTTTTACTCTCATTAATTTGACATATCATATCTTGTGTCCATGGTGTCTAATTTTGGATTTCTCATAAGTGACAGAGAGTGTTTTCTAAGTAATTCATAGTGGATTAGGCATGGAAGTGTTGGTATGTACTTTGTTCTCTTATACTTATGTAGAGTTGTTTGTTGGTTTTCTTAATTGAGATTTCTTTGTGAATTAGTATGGAATCAAATCTAGAGTTAATTTGGTGTTTGAGTTGTGAAAAAGTTACATGTTAATCTATAATTATATTTATTTTATATGATTACTAATGGATTCTTGAATTTATATATTATATTATGAGATTTACAAATTGTACAATTTTATAGATTGTTTATTACTAACAAATTTCATAATAACTTAGATGTGGATAATCTATAATAATAGATCTTTTAATATAAATGCATATTAAAAGATCTATTATCAACTTGAAATAAAGAAACTTTCCACTGTCAAGCATCGTGACTTTATTAAATTGTAGTTATTGGGGGAGCTATGAGTCCATTTACACCTTTCAATGTTGAATAAACAAGTTCAATCAATACAGTGTGTGCGTGACGAGATCGCACGAAAGGTGACTGCGTTGTTAGTGTGTGCCCCAAGACCGTGTGGTGACAAGTCCTTGATGGGTGCGATCATACCAGTGTTAGTGCACCGGATCCCATCAGAACTCCGCAGTTAAGGGCGCTTGGGCCGGAGTAGTACTGGGATGGGTGACCTCCCAGGAAGTCCCGGTGTTGCACCCTTTTTTTTAGTGTTTGGTCGAGTGACCCATTTTTGGGACACATTTTTAGAATGCATCTTTTGGAGCCCACTTTCGAGACCCCTGGTCCCTAAGTCGCCCAAGTTCAGCGCATGTCCAAGTCATTGAACCCAAGATCCAGTGCATGTCCAAGTCGCCAAGTTTCAGGGTGGGGATGGGACGGAACTGTCGGAATGGGACTCCGTGGGCGGCCTCTCGAATGACACCACCCCCCTATATAAGCTATTTGTCCGATTCCCAGAAATCGGTAGGATGACGCCGAAATATGATCAAGCCCCCCGATTTATGAGTTTTGAATCCAAACTTTTGGAGCCCGATTTTCGAGGCCGATTTTTGGGCCCCATTTTTGGGGCCGATTTTTGGTACCTATTTTTTTGGACTCGATCCAGTCCCACTTATTGGGGCTTGATTTTCAGAGCCGAGTTTTGGGGCCCACTTTTGGAGCCTGATTTTTGGGACCCATTTTCGGAGCCGATCTCTGGGGCCGATTTTTGGGACCTATTTTTGGAGACTCTTTTCAGGCTCAATCCAGTCCCACCTCTTGGGGCTCAATTTTTGGGACCCACTTTTGGAGCCCGATTCTCGGACCCGATTTTTTGGACCCATTTTCGGAGCCGATGTTTGGGACCGATTCTCGGAGCCGATTTTTAGGACCCGGTCTATGGGACCCATTTTCAGAGCCCTGAAAGCCAAGATCCAGTGCATGTCCAAGTCATCCAAGTTGCGCATGGTGCTCCCCTTGGACACCAGAACTTCGAAGCAAAGATCCGGTGCATGTCCAAGTCACCCCTGGTGCTCCCCTTGGACACTGGAACTAGAACTGGAACTCCGAAGCCAAGATCCAATGCATGTCCAAGTCATCCAATTCGCGCAGGTTGTTCAAGTCGCCCAAGTTGTCCTGGTGCTCCCCTTGGACGCTGGAACTGGAATTGGAACTCCGATGCCAAGATCTAGTGCATGTCCAAGTCCTCCTGGCCCCGTAGGCCACCCCTGGTGCTCCCATTGGTCAACGGAACTGAAACTCCGAAGCCAAGATCCGGTGCATGTCCTAGTCACCCCTGGTGCTTTCCTTGGACAATGGAACTGAAACTCCCAAGCCAAGATCCAATGCATGTCCAAGTCACCCCTGGTGCTCCCCTTGGACATTGGAATTGGAACTCCGAAGCCAAGGTTCGGGTCATGTCCAAGTCGCCCTTGGTGCTCCTGTTACATGGGACCTCGCTTTGGACCGAACTTGGGGAAGGGAAACCCCAAACC